>JANHAO010023026.1:0-12022 GCA_026873985.1 Saraca asoca
CTTTCTTTATTTCTTTTATTCCTTTATCATTGATTTGGATAGTTGAGTTGTAAGGATTCTAGTACTTAAAATAACTTTCCTGTGGAATTGACTCATGTTCGTTGATACTGGCTACAACTACGCCGTGCGCTTGCGGTTATTTAAAACTACTATCATCGGCCTCTTCTAATGAGGTCTTCTATGGTATCTCTCAATGCCCAATATTTCGAGATGGTGTGTCTGACCTCATTGTGATAAGTACAGAATTTGCTTGGGTCTATGGACTTGGAGGGAGTTCTTAAAGGCTTGGGCCTCCCAAAGTCTTCCTTATGCCGTTCTACAGAAAAAATCATATCTTACGTATCTAACAGGATATTGTAGCTTTCAAAGCGATCTTGGCTAAGGTTGCTGAAGCTTTGTTTTCTTCACGAGCTAAGGATTGGGGTCGTGGCTGCAACTTTTGTCGCTTTTTTTTTTAGTCGAGGTGGAGTTGTAGGCATCTGCTCTTTGCTTGGGCTCCTCTATTCCAAAGGTTTCCTACCACCTTATTTTCTTGGTAGCTCACTCATAAAATTCAGCTAGGTCTCGAGTCAGAGACTTGTAGAGGCTTTTGTACAACTTCCTATCCTTGTGGAGTCCCACTGAGATTGCTATTAAGATGCTTTCCTCTGAAGAATTTTTCACGGATTTGGCTTCATGCCTGAACCTGGCTATGTAATCTTTCAGTGACTCATTTCTTTGCTAGAAGATCATTGTAAGATGACAAAGAGGCATGAGCTACCTTTTCAACACTCGATATTGGTTAATGAATTTCTTTTGACATTCTTCCTAGCTATTGATGCTGCGAGCCAGGAGACTTCTAAACCATGCTCGGGGTATGCCTCTTAACATGGCTGGGAAGATGCGACACTTAACCAGGGGGTTAGCTATTTGAAGATCCATCTGGACATTGAACGCATCCAGGTGGTTGCATGGGTTACTATTTCCATCATACAGTGGGATCGCAGGCACTTTAAGTTTTTGTGGAAGGGGCTGGATTTCGATTTTCACATAAAACGATGAGCTTTCCTCATAGCAAGGTTAATTATGTTGAGATTGGGGGCACTCCTCTAGCTATTTCAGCCTTTGGAGAACTTGCTTCATTATTAGATCCTGAGCTTCTGACTAGGGGCCAGAGCTCTCAGTTTGTTGCGAGCCCCCAGACTACTGGTTATGGTGGTTTTCGCGAGTCTTTTTCTGAGCTTCTTCACATAATTGTTAGAGCTATGCTATGATTTCCTTTTGCCTTCGTGCATCCTAGGTTTGCACTTGTGCTAGCGCTTTAATAGTTTCAGCCAACTCTCTTACCATGTCTTCAATGGGTGGTTGAGGAGCTCCTAGTTGAACAACTGGAGTGCTAGAACTCCTGGTTCCCTTCCTCTCATCATTGTAGCTGGATAGGAAAGATGATTCAAAAAATAGACGGGCTCTCCTCTAGCACAAAAAATGTTGATGGTGGAATCTAGTTCTGCCAAATTTTAGCCAATTGTGATCGGTTCTTGAGCCCGAAACTATTTTCTAGTAGATCAAGTGAGAGAATAAGGCAGTGGAGAGGAAGGAGAGCAATGGCAGACAATGTTTTTAATGTGGTTCAGCTAAATTCGGGCAGCATCGGACCCTACATCCACGGCAAAATTTTTATTAATTTTTGAAAGAAAAATTTATAGAGCTTTGGCTAAATTATTTCAACCTCTTCCTTTCTTCTTTCCTACAATGATTTCCTACATGCTATTTATAGAGGAAGAAAGGTTACATGCAATAATTACAAGTTGTAATTCTGTTACATCAAATAATAAATGAACAAGACTCTCTAGACTATTGCATATCGGCTACTGCAGGCTGCTTTTTACAGGTGGGCCCCTCTTGTCGGCTAGAATACAAGGTTGATGCAAGCCTATCTGGAACTCCACCTCATGGAGCTTTTAGTCTTAGGAGATGCTTTGTCTCACAAATTGAGATCCTTGATGTGGGATTGCTGTTGTTCTTCGAACAACGAAGTCAAGCTCGAGGCTGGTGGGGTGAGCTCGAATTACATGTGAGTTGGGACTTAGTGAGATAATTGGTTGAACACGTGACTCGGGACTCCACACTCTCATCCTCAATGGGCTGGATGTCCTTTACTGCGGACTTAGCTTCCGCTGGGCCTTCGGCCTACTTTTACAAGATCAATTTTCACTCACAACAGTTATTGAGACTTTAGACATTGGTTTTGAATAAAAATTCAATGTCTTTTCTCTAACTTGGTTTTTTTTTTAAATAGACTAATTCTTTACAATTCTATAGTACAACATAATCCTTACTAATTCATTATAACTTTACTAGTACAACAAAACATATATACATTATAATTTATTATAACTGCAAAACAAACAATATTACAACTTTCCTATTGGTCTCTTTCACAAAAGGATAGGAGAAACTCAGCCCACTGGTCTTAAGTTTGGTCAATTTAAGCTTAAGTATATAGGCTGTTATCTTGAAAGTATTGCAAAATATATATTCGTACAATAAATCACATATCCATTTATCACAGGCCTAAACCATATATCAAATATCCAAATCAAACTATTATACCTCTTATGGATCATAGTGACCTTCCTTTATTTGAGTGATTATTGTACCCATATACCTTAATATATAATATCGACACTTGACATTTCTTGTTTGATGAGGCACTACAACAAATCAAATATAAATGAACATTTCAATCAAATATGAAATTACTTAGAATATTTATAAAAGGTATTCAATATAATAATAAAAATATCTTACTTTTAAGGTGATCCATTTTGTGTTAGGCTTTTTCCTATTACCATCAATGTAAAAATAAGCTTTAACATATCTATTGAATCAGATTCATGCAACAAACTAGTATATTAATAAGGAAATCATATATAAATCCAAAAACCAAATTTTAACTAAAAAAAAACTCACGAGTCAATTAAGGTTCTGATATTCTTGTGAACTTGATGCTCTAAGGGATCAAGCCTGTAAATAGCATTTTGCTCAAGATATATCACTCAAAGCATCCAATGTTTTCTACAATAACAAGATATCAAATAAGTAATAACAAATTGATACTTATAATAACAAAATATCAAATATCACATTAGATAATGGTGCACAAACACAATGCCTCTTTTTTTTGTGGGAGTGGACCTTACTGGTGCAAGAAAATGTGGACATAGAAATTTGGCCTCTAGTCTATTGGTCGCACATTCCTGATGCAAAAGCCTTTACAAGGAAATAAAGAAAATGATTAACAAAACATTTCAAATTGTATAATATAAATAAGATTACACTTTGAAGTTTTAAAATAAACTCACAAGACAAAAACTTGGATAGAAGATATATTTATCTCTTCCATGAATAAGAATTATGTAATGTTGTCCTTGGTCACAAAAACCTGACAATCATAACCCACGACATTGGCATTCATAGAAGTAAAGATGGATACATCACATTTCATTTTCTTAACCATAGAAGATAACATTATCAATATGAGGCATCTCTTAGGTGAATGCCTTGGTCTGCTTAGCCTTCTTTGTAGCCTAATTGACATGCATCAAATTATGAAATTTTGACACTAGAAATATAGTAAAATTAGGTCTTTCAAACATAATTACATATTAGATAAAAATGATACCTCTATAGCCAAAGTGATAAGACTCCTCAGCCATTCGATGAAAGTTCAAATCGCTTAGCCCACTATTCCTAGAACATCTACTAACACTGCTAGTTTTGTATTTTGATCTAGTAGGGTGTCAACAATGATCTTTGATTGCTTGCTTAACAATTGTTGGCAATGGAGGGTACGGTTATCAAAACCCCTTCCATATGCCACTGTACGTCCCTTGAGCACTAGAGTTAGAAGGCATTTAGCTCTTTCCTTTATAGAAAAAAAATCAAATTGAAAAATTTAATTATAATATTGTTATTTCATAGAAAATATTAGAAATTACTTACATAATAAAGGAAGTTTAAGCTTTCGTGATAGTCATTTATCTCCGGTAGCTCTGTAAATTGGTTAGGGTCTCCTAGGCTCGCGTTGCTAGGTAGAGGAGTAGGGTAGATTTCTACCCTTGGGTCTGAGAGTGACTACATGACCATATGCTTAATATGGGCAAGCATATACTAAATTTCTTTCCACTGGGCCTGATTTTCCTCTCTCAATTGAGTAGTAACATCCTTTGTCACCTTTTGTGTCACTTAAGTAGTAATCTCTATTGTGAGATCCTCTATAGAAACTAGCGATCCCTGGAGATGCTTTGAAGGTCCCCTAAAGTAGGTTTTGAGACCTAATCCCCGAGCCCCTCTAACACGATTGGGGTGCTCTTTAGTTTCCAAAGTAGCAGTTAATATATCTATCCTTCCAGATGGAGTAAAATCTTCCTAAGTCAATTGCTACATGAGAGAATCCTATAGCTTACATATAATTAAGAATATTTATCACAATTTAACACTTTCAATTACTTAAGAATATTTATTACAATTAAAACATGCAAAAAATTACTTATAATTTTCTCGACAACTATCTAGCTTTCTTTAGTCATGTGTTCACCTTCAGTGTTGACCCTAGCCCTCTTCTAGAGTTCATGCTGAGATATTGAAATAACTTGTAGGTCGGGATGATTGGAAGCTTGTTGTTCTGCAAGCTTTTCCTTCAATAAAGCTTGCTTAAGTTTCATATATCTACCATGTGACAACATATTTTTATATTTGTTTTTGGATTTACTCTCCTCATTGGCTTTATTTGTCCTCTATTGACAAAAAGATATAATTGATAAGATGGTCAAATTACTTATAATATATAGTAAAAAAAAATATAAGGTACGATGGCCAAATTTACTTGAAAAGCCTCGAATTGACACTGCTTCACAAATTCATCTCATGTTTGTTGATCAAGGAAGTTGTATTTCTCAAGGGGTTTTCATCATCCTTCCTCTTGATAGTGACATAATCCCTTGTTTAGCAGTTCTTGAAGTCCTTCCAGTACTCCCCCACAAGCTTTAAGACTTTTCTTCTCCTCCTTGCATCAACATCAAAAGTGGTCTACAAGATAACACATGTACAAATATTCTAAGAAGATAGTTATATATATATATCTTAAACAAAAATTTGAGATAAGTAATATATACCAAGACATCTTGCCAAATATTTTTCTTAATTTCTTGTAACACTTGTATGTGCCAATATGCCAATATATCTATTTTATTTTGAACCCAAAGCCTTAGTAGCTTGGCGTTTAACATTGAAGGAGACATTTATCTTCTCTTTTCTGCTACGAATAAGGGTCATTTGCTTCATAAGGGTATTACTGCTCGTACCCTTCTCAATATGCTAAGAAGGATACATATGGCTATTTAAAAGGGAAAAAAAAAGAAATTAACTAGTAAACAAATGTTTCTAAAACTAAAGATCAATTCAAGTATTCACAAGCTAAATCATTTACAGATTGATAACTTCTCACCCCAACTAGAAAAATTATATATATAACATTTCAATTACCTATCCAAACTCTTTGGCTAGAATGGTTTCCAATAGGCATTCCACTTAACTATACTCAAATAATTAACTAGCAAATAGAGAACATGAGACATTACATACATACGTACGTACATACATAATGTATAACTATTAGTCTATTTAAGCATACATTTCCTTTCCTCTCTTATATTACATACTGAATTTGATGATTTTGAATGGGAAATGATTACGTTTAAAGTTTTGGTTTTACTATGTAGATTATAATGAAAATCTTTGACATATTCATATGAACTTTAGCAAGTGATACAAAATAGGGCATGCAAGGCCAGACATTCTACGCCAAGAAACACAACCAAAAAATAAACCTTAATTGAAAACATTATCAATAATCAAACTAAAAAACAAAACATGAAAAAAATGAAGCTAAAACCCTAACATACAAACCATCAGCAAAGAACAAATTAGAAAAACTAAGAAAACATCGACACAACTTGGCAAGGAAGAAATGAAAACAATATAAGAAGAATGAAGTTCCATACCTTGATGAAAGATGGACTTGAATGTGATAATCAAAATAATCAAAACTAGCAAAGAAGAAAGCAGCAAGGGTTTGAAACTAATATTGGTTAAGCGTTTTTAAATAGGGGAAAGCAAATAAGAGTAGGGGAAGAACTATTTTGTTAGATAAGAAGCCCTGATATTGGACATTGGTTATTAAGACATAACTAACATTTATTCACATGCATATGTGTTGGTTTTAATAACAAACCTACGTAGAAACCTACAATATCGATTTTTTTATTTAAATCAATATAGTAATTTTCATCATATTTATAAAAATACTACCATCACTTCATTTATATTCCCGTGTTGAATTCTTTTATTTTGTTTTTTTTTCTATTATGATTATACATCAATTCTATATTATAACAAACATCATTTTTAGACATCGGTGTTTTGTACAAAATTGTCATCATAATATTTTTTGGATAATAATATTAATAGATTTTCATACATAATTTGCACAAGGCTAATGATTTTTTGAAATTTTTTTTGAATTAAATAATTGAATCATTTTTTCCATTAAATAACATTTCAATAATTGAATTATTTTACAAATTAGATAATATATAATTTTGCAAAAAAATTTGTGAATTGTGTTAAAGACATCATTTTTTTAAAAAAATCAACATTGCTTCTATTAATTTTTTATTTCTTAAATTACAAATAGGTGATTCAAATTATATTTTTACATAAAAATCAGAAGAAAAATTGGGACAGAAACATTATTATTGAGTTAAGCTTCTTGGATTGTTGTAACAACAAAACACAATACATACATCAAAGTTAGTCTACAAATAGGTGCTCTTGATTACATTTTTCTAGAAAAATAAAAAAAATTCAGACTAAAACATTATTGTTGAATCAAGCTTCTGGGATTGTTTGTAATAACAAAACACAATACATAAATCAAAGGCACTCTACAAATAGGTGCTATAGATTACATTTTTTATAGAAAAATTAGAAAAAAAATTCAAACTAAAATATTATTATTGAATCAAACTTCTAGGATTGTTTAAAGGATCAATGCATATGCACTATTTAAAGGGAAAAAGGAAACAAAATTTAATAATTTATATAAAAACTAATGAAAAAAAGAGAAACAAAGAGGGAAAAATAAATTATAAACCTTCAAAGCAAACTTGAGCAAAATGAGTAAACTCCTGCCTACATACTTCTTACTTGGGAAAAGGAGTTTGAAAAGTAAGGCACATGAATTCCATTCCACAACTTAAACAATTGCTCTAAATAAGTGTTTAAGTTATGGAATAGAATTCCTATACTTCACTTTTAAACTACTCTTCCTAAAAGTAAGCTGCAGTATGCCGGATAATAAGAGGGGACACATTAACCTTTTATAATGCCACGTAATGAGAGGGGATACATTGGCCTTTATAATTTCATTGGACTTTAGATATCATTTATTTGTGTTGGAACTGATGTGTAATATAATATATGTACATCATTTTTTTTAATTAAAAATTGATGTCTAATCTATCTATTCATTTAACAAAATGTAAACACGTCAAATTTATTTTGACTTTTTCCATTGTCTTAGTAAAATGAAAGAAATTAATGATCATTAGAGAATTTTGCATTTTCATAGTCTTAAAAAATGGAAAAAAGTTAATCAAATAAGTGATGAATAATATTATAATAAAGTTTTTTAAAATATAATCAAATAATAATTTAATTGATAAATTAATAAAAAAAATTTAACATTGTTTCTGAATTTTGTATAAGTTATGTTGATTGTTTAAAAGAAACTGACATTGTAATTTTTCTTATATTTACAAAAATACCACCATTACTTCATATATTATTCCTGTGTTGAATTTTTTTTGTTATTATGTTTATACACCATTTTTGTATTATAATTGATATCGTTCATCACTTTAGATGTCGGTGCTCTATACAAAACCAACGACATAACATTTTTTTTGGATAATAATATTAATACATTTTCACACATAATTTTCCCAAGGCTAACTATTTTATGAAAAAAATTTCAATTAAATAGTTGAATTATTTTGTCCATTTAATAATATTTTAATAATTAAATTATTTTGCACATTATATAATATTTAATTTTGCAAAAATTTTTGTGAATTGTGTTAAAGACATCATTATTATTAATATTTTTTTTTAAATTATACATAGGTGCTCCACATTACATTTTTACAGAAAAATTAGAAAGAAAATAGGAATAGAAACATTATTATTAAATCAAGCTTCTAGGTTGCTTACAATAAACTAACATTAATTTGTTGAAGCTTCTAGGATTCCTTATAAAAGTAGAACACAACCCATACATTAAAAGTAGTCTACAAGACAATACTGATACATCAAATGCACCCATCATCCTCTTATCTAAAAGATCAATGCATATGCCCTATTTAAAGGGGAAAGAAAACATAAGTTAATAATTTATACACAAACTAATTAAAAAAGGAGAAACACAAAAGTAAAAATAAACTATAAACCTTTAGAGCAAGCTTAAGTAGAATGAATAAACTCTTAACAGCATCTTGCTTACTTGGGAAGAGGAGTTTGATAAATGGGCATCAGAATTCCATTCCACAACTTAAATAATTGCTTTAAATAGTTTTAAGAGCAAATGTTTAAGTTGTGGCATGGAGTTGCTGTGCTCCACTTTCAAATTCCTTTTCCAAAAGTAAGTTGAGATATGTTGGGTAATGAGAGGGGACAAATTGGTTTTTTATAATGATAGGAGACTTTAAATGTCGGTTACTTACATTGGTTCTTATTTAAAAACTAATGTCGGTTACTTACATTGGTTCTTATTTAAAAATCGATGTCTAATGTATGACTCTTCATATAAATATATCAAATTTATTTTGAATTATTTTGACTGTTCTCGTTGTCTTGGTATAATGAAAGAAATTAATGATCATTATAGAATTTTATATTTTCGTACTCTTGAAAAATAGAAAATTAACTGCAATATTGTCATATTAGTAAATTAGTTGAATGTAAACAATTTGCATTAATTCAATTGTTAAATCAATGAATATTTATTTGACAATATATTATAAAATGTTTTTTAAAGTATAATCAAATAAGAATTTAATATATATATATATATATATACTAGTAAAAAAATTTGACGGTTGAGGAACCATAGATTTTAAAGATGCTTTAAATCTATATGTTATAAATTAAATAATTGCAAAAGTACATTAGTTATTTAACTCAAACCAATGTCCATTATGATGTATGTTGAGTTTAGATATCGGTTGTTTAATAGAAATTAACATTGTAATTTTTCTCATATTTATAAAAATACCACCACACCTATGTATACTTCGATTTTCCTTTTTTCTGACATCTATTTAACTATGTTATTTTTGCATTCCATAGTAGTGTGTGCTCGTATAAACTTTTTTATTTCTAATTTGTTATTGCACATTAATTATATTAGTAAATATCTTTTAATTTATTTTATAAGATTTATTAAGATCAATTTTATTTTTGAATGGTTATTATCAACAATGTATAATATGAATTTACCCTTAAATGTTTTTTTTTTTTTAAGAGTATGTGTTTGGCAAGAAGTTAAATTATATAATTAGATATATGTTGGAATAGTGGAGGACAAATTAACCTACAATATTTAACAAATCAAGCGTACCATATGCACTTGTTATTGGTTAAAAGAATAGTAGCGTATCTTGGGAGAAAGCATATATGTTTACTTTTAAACTTCATCTAAAGCAATTTGTACGCTTGAAGAAATTAAGAGATTAGATTTTACAAGGAGAACAATACAAGAACTTTAACTTGAGCATGGTTAGTTATCTCTTCTCAATCGGGTGGTGAGTATCACTCAATTCTAATGTATAAACCAAATGAGTATCAACTTACTACTCTGCACCAAATAAAACAAAATAAAGATGGAAGATAATAAATAATAGTACTTGCATGGGTCAAATGCTAGTCATTAACCATCAAAGAATCCACGTTTCAAACAATAATTAAAATGAGTTACAAATTGGACATAATAAAGTTTGAGTGAGAACCATGTATATCATAAAAGAACAAACATAATCATTTAAAGCATTCTCCACAATCTTTTACTGTTTCTCATATTACAAAGGCACATACTCTTAACATAGGAAAGTTTGTAGAAATAGAAAAACATATAGAAGCTTACAAAAATTAAAATGAAACCAAATTAAAGAGGACTATCTAAAATAAAAAGGCAACCATACCCTCTAATAATTAGTTACTCAATCAAGATATGAGTTATAATTTGTTAATAAAATGGAAACTTGATTGTAGGACTTAGGTACAATTTGCTCTCTAAAAACATGATATTAGACACGCTACAATGTAAGTTTTTGAATTATTTTAGGTATCAAGACTTTTCAATTTAAACACATCAAATAGCAAAAAATAAAAAGAAAATCAAATAACGCATAGTTGAATTCAAATTGAAATATATCACAAGGTCATAAAGGAGATAAAACACTTATTTATAATTTTGCATTGAATTTACCAAAGAAGAAAAATCTTTATGCATTAAAATAAATCAATCAATGAACTAATACACATATTATTGTAAAGATTCAAAGAATTGTTTTTACCATAACTGAGTGTCAATAAATGTAAATAATCAAGTAATTAAATAATTAAATTTAAAAAGATAATATGATTTTAGAGGGAAATGAAGGAAAGAAAGAGTGACACGTGTCAACAAAGGCACACTTTACTATATATAGTATTTAAATAATAAATAATTAATTAAGTTAAAAAAGACATGATTTTGGAGGGGAATGAAAGAAGGAGAAAGTAACATGTGTACAAGAAGGACACACTCTATTATATATAATATTAGCCTGGTACTTGTGCATACACACTAGATTTTTATAATTTAACATAGGCCAAAATGCAAATTTGGTCCCCTAAATTTACCACTAGTTTTATTCTTGTCCCCTAATAACTTTTTGAGCAAATTTACCTTATAACTTTCACCGATCATGCCATTTTACTCAAATGATTAACTCTGTTTGTTTTTTAATAGAGGTACTTGTATGACATCTAACTTGACATCTTACATGGCATCTAACTCAGTAGCCTAAATATTTTCATATTTTTCTTCTTTCTCTTTTTTTTGCTCCTTTTTTCTTTTTCCTTATTCTCTAGAGACTTCTTGGCCTCTTCCACCAAGATTGCAGTTATGGCCATGACGAAGAGCCAAAAGATATTGGAGACTAGAGAGTGGAAAAAGAAAGCATAGAGAGAAAACAAAGCAAGAGATTTAGGTAGGATGTCTTTAAGAAAAGGCATAAGTTATAACTTCTGAAAAGCAAAGTTCTATTGTGTTTGATAATTCGCACCACTTAATGAGTCAAAGCATCATTCACTACAACATTTTCGGCCTCAGGCAACAGCTAAAAATCGTTGCTTAAATAAATAGGCAACAGTTTTCGGTCGTTGTCTTATCTGTCGTTGCCTATTCTTTTAGGCAACGATTTTTTGAGAATTTTTAGCAACAAACAAAAAAATCGTTGCCTATTCCTCAGTTATAGGCAACAGTTTTCATCTATTGTTTTAGCAAGGATTTTTGAAATCTTAAGCAACATTTAACAACCGTTGCCAAAAAGAATAGGCAATGCTTTAACAAAAATTAGGCAATGGTTTTCTCAACAATAAACAACACCATGGCACATAATAGGCAACAATTTTCAATGTCTATAGGCAGCACTTCCCAACCGTTATAAGACTGAATAGGCAACGATTTTTCCATAAATGAACAACACCAGGATGGGTTATAGGCAATGGTTTTTACTACACGAATCGATTACATAATTGATTCGTGAATGAAATTTCTTATGTGAATCGATTCGCTAATCGATTCATGTATTAAACATTTAAGCAATTTTTTCACCGAAAGTTAGGGATTTTAATTGAATCGATTGCCTAATCGATTTGT
>JANHAO010023027.1:0-12022 GCA_026873985.1 Saraca asoca
TATTTATTTATAATGCGCAGATATAACAAAAAATATAATAATTGAATTGCCATTAAAACGTGATATAATGTATGCAAACAATCATTCCATGATTGGCTTCTAGGGCATACACCAACACCAGGGACCCATGTGCAATTTGGAAAATTGCTTGGGATCATTTTGCAATTTGAGGAAATTGCATTTGGCCAAAACAATGTCGTTTTGGCCTAGGATATTTGCCGGATTGGATTGCCCATTTCGGGCATTCGGCTTTGACGAACCGTTCATCTTCCTCCGGCGTCTCTTCATCTTCCAAAGCTGAAACTCGTCGACGTTTGGCCCGATCAAGCTTGAGAAGCACCAGCTAGCACTGGATGGCCTTCCTCTTTGGCGTGGATCTCCGATTGGGTTGGTACGATTGGGTCGGGAACGATTGTGATTGTTCGGATTCCCTTCGCCTTCGGCTATGTTTGAGCTGCTTCCAAAGGTTGGTTGAGCTCCCTTTCTCTTCTAATTTGATGTTTAAGCTCGCTACTAGCTAGATCTGGGATTGAATGTTCGGTTGGTTGCAAGAAATTTTTTTTGAAATATTGGACGATTTTGCCCTTGGCAGGCCGAACGTTCCTTCACGAGCTGCGTCTTCAACGCCCGGTACTAGTCAAAGAATTTTCTTTGGCATTCTTCCTAACTATTGACATTGCAAGCTGGGACGCTTTTGAACCATGCTCGAGGTATACCTCCCAACGTAGCTAGGAAGACGCGACATTTGACTAGAGGATTAGTCATTTGAAGATCCATCTAGACATTGAATGCATCCAAATGGTCGCAAGGATCGCTACTCCTGTCATACAATGGGATCGTGGGGACCTTGAGTTTCAGTGGAAGGGGCTACATTTTAATCTCCATAGAGAATGGCGAGCTCTCCTCATGGCGAGGTTTGTCTTTTTGAGACTGGGAGCATTCCTCTAGTTGTTTCAGCCTTTAAAGAACTTCCTTCATTATTGGGTCCTACATTTCAAATCACGGGCTAGAGCTCTCAATTTGTTGTGAGCCCCCAGATTATTGACTATTACAGTCCTCATGAGTCCCTTTCTGGGCTTCTTCACGTAGCTGCTAGAGCTATGCTACAATTTCCTCTTACCTTTGTGCACCCTAGGCTTGTGCTTGTGTCATCTTTTAAACAACTTTAGCCAACTCTCTCACCATGTTTTTAAGCACTGGCAATGGTTGATGAGGCATTTGTGCCTCTTCGATTTTAGGGGTAGTGGTAGGCTGAGGATGAGTTTTGATAATGGGAATATCTACCGGCTGATCAACTGGAGTGTTTGAACTCCTAGAGATTTTTCCTCTTACCATTTTAGCTATACAGAGAAGAAATCAAGAAATCTGAAAGCAAACGAGCCCTTCCTCTAGCGCCAAACTATTGATGGTGAAATCTAATTCTGCCAAATTCCAGTCAATTGAGATCAATTCTTGAACCCAAAACTGCTTTTAGGTTAAGGGGACGACAAATGAAGAAGACAGTGAAAATGATGGAGAGGAAGAATAGCAATGGCATGCAATATTTTTAATGTGGTTCAACTAAAATTAGGTGGTATTGGTCTCTATATCCACAGTAGCTTTCTATTGATTTGGAGAAATTTTTGCAAAGTTTCAATATATCTGTTTCAGCCTATTCATCATGTTCTACAAGGATCCTCCCCTTTTATTTATAGAAGGTAGGAGGTTACAATTGTAATTTTACACACTATAAATAAGTTATATCAAATATTAAATGTACAAGACAATTTAATTTTCTGCAAATCAGCTTCTGTAGATGGCTTTCTACGGGTGGGCCTTTCTTGTCTGCTAGGTCTAAGAGTTGATGTAAGCTTATCTGGTGTTCTATCTTATTAAACCTTTGACTAGGCAATGTGCCTGTCCTTGCGAGCTGAGATGTTCGGATCGGGTCGCTGCTAGCCTTTGTTTAGCAAGGCCAACCTTCCTCTCGACTAGGTGAGTATGCTTGAGGCATACCTCCGAATGTAGTTGTGAAGATGCGGCATTTAACTGGAGGATCAAATATTTAAAGATCCATCTGGATATTGAATGCATCCAAATGGTCGCAAAGATCGCTATTCCTGTCATATAATGAGATCGTGGGGACCTTGAGTTTTAGTGGAAGGGGCTACATTTCAATCTCCATAGAGAATGGCAAGCTCTCCTCATGGCGAGGTTTGTCTTTTTGAGACGGGGGCATTCCTCTAGCTGTTCAGCCTTTGAAGAACTTCCTTCATTATTAGGTCCTGCGTTTTGAATCGCGGGCTAGAGCTCTCAGCTTGTTGCGAGCCCCCAAATCATTGACTATTGCATCCTCGTGAGTCCCTTTCTGGGCTTCTTCACGTAGCTGTTGGAGCTATGTTGCAATTTCCTCTTGCCTTTATGCACCCTTGGCTTGTGCTTATGTCAGCTTTTTAACAGCTTTAGCCAACTCTCTCACCATGTTTTCAAGCACTGGCAATGGTTGATGAGGCATTTGTGCCTCTTCGATTTTAGGGGTAGTGGTAGGCTGAGGATGAGTTTCGGCAATGGGAATATCTATCGGCTGATCAAATGGAGTGTTTGAACTCCTAGAGATTTTTCCTCTTACCATTGTAGCTATACAGAGAAGAAATCAAGAAATTTGAAAGTAGATGAGCCCTTCCTCTAGCGCCAAACTATTGATGGTGAAATCTAATTCTACCAAATTCCAGCCAATTGAGATCAATTCTTGAACCCCAAACTGCTTTTAGGTTAAGGGGAAGACAAATGAAGAAGACAGTGAAAATGATGAAGAGGAAGAATAGCAATGGCATGTAATATTTTTAACGTGATTCAACTAAAACTAGGCGGTATTGGTCCCCATATCCACGGTAGCTTTCTATTGATTTGGAGAAATTTTTGCAAAGTTTCAATATATCTGTTGCAGCCTATTCATCCTATTCTACAAGGATGCTCCCCTTTTTTATTTATAGAAGGTAGGAGGTTACAATTGTAATTTTACATGCTGTAAATAAGTTACATCAAACATTAAATGTATAAGACAATTTAATCTTCTATAAATCAGCTTCTACAGATGACTTTCTACGGGTGGGCCCTTCTTGTCTGTTAGGGCTAAGAGTTGACATAAGTTTGTTTGGTATTCTATCTCGTTGATCCTTTGACTGGGCAATGTGCCTGTCCTTGCGAGCTGAGATGTTCGGCTCAGGTCGCTGCTAGCCTTTATTTAGCGAGGCCAACCTTGCTCTCGACTAAGTGAGTTCTAGCGGGGCAGTTCATTTCTTGATGAGCTATTTCTCTAGCTTTTGGTTTCGTTTGCATCTCGACTTCATGATTAGCGAGGTGGTGTAACCTTATCGAGCTAAACTTCTTTCATTGGTTCTCAGCTTACGTTGGGCTTTTGCCTATCTACTTCACAAGACTGGATTTTTCCCATAGCAATACATATATTAATTATTTGCACACATAATTTTCTTAAACCATATTTGACTATGACTTAACCAACCTAATTAAAACAAATGGACCAATTTAATGCCTATAAGAAATAGTATCCGTAACTCAAATTTTGTGTCTCAATTTTTTATTTTTTTATTTTTTTCTTTCCTCAAGTTAGACTATAGTTGTAAATGGCGTATCATGGCACACACCATAGCACGGCACACGACGCATTGTCATAATCTATTGTGCCTCACAACAATCAAAGCATGACAATTTTCTGATGGCGTACCATGGCTTTCGTCAATTGTACCTTGGTGCAAGACGCACGGCTTGTCAAATGCGCTTGAAGTTTTTTTCTCTTTTAAAAGATCTAGTCCAACCATTCTACTGGTTATCTTAAAGGGAACGTTTGGTTTCAAGAAATGTTGCCTATTTTTATTTCTTGTTTTTATTTCCTAAAAATGATTTTCATTTTTAGAATTTCAAATTTTAGAAAACAAGTTTATTTGGTTTAGTGTTTTCTATTTCTAAGAAATAAAAATAATGAAAACATGTTTGGTTTATCCATTTTCAATTGACTAAAAGTTTTAAAATTTACAATAGTGCTACCATATTTTTAACTTTTGAAAATGAAAATGATGAAAATAGCTTTTTTTTTCATTTTCAGTTTTCAGTCCATTTTAGGAAATATTTTAAGAAATATTTGCAACAAAATTAAACCAAATATGTTTTTAACCTTATTTCCTATTTTTATTGAAAATGAAAATAGGAAGTACTTAAACCAAATGCCACCTAAGTCTTTCTTTGACAAACAATATAGAACAAAGCATCGCACAAAGCAATTTTTGAAAAATAAAAGAAAAAATATAAACGTAGCAACACAGTATCACACAAACAACACAACAAAATACAAGTCTTTCTTCTACAAATAGCACAAAAACATAAATTGTCTTCGAAAAATAAAAGCCAAAAATGCAAAGACCAGAAACAGAAAAGTGCAGAAGCAAAACACAATAGCTCACACTATAAGCTCAAGGCTTAGAATGATAAAGAAGTAACAATTTATTATTAATGAAGTGGATGAATGAGATGAAGAAGAGGTTAGTTCTAATAAAACTGAAGAAGAAGAGGACATTGAAAGATTGCAAAGTGATGATAATGTTGATGCTAAGATCATCTTTAGTGAAGAGAAAGAGGAGAAGAAAGATAACCTTTAAATATTTCTAAATTTATTTGATGTTGTCTTTCTATCATTTAAGATTTTGATATTATGTTTTATGTTTGACATATGTGAATTTGAGTAATTCTCATGTTACATAAAATTAATATTACATTTTATACTGTATTTTTTTCAAATATATTTATTCTTTCATGTTTCTTATTATTAATAAATATATTATAAAATTTTTAAAAAATTTACGTCTTGTGCTACGCCGCTTGCCCTGCCATGCACTATGCGCCATGACCTTATCACCATCATGTGCCTTGTGCCGTGAATACGTATGGGTTAGACACAATAGTTGACATAAACTTCATATTGTCCGGTGGAAAAGTGCTAGATGCATATTTAATTTTTATACAATTCTCTCATGTTAAAAGGGTTCATATTACACACGTAACGAGGGTCCATATTACATGTACATCAAATTTTACAAAACTCTTACATATAATATTAGCAATTAAACTTTTGAGAAACAAATACTTAGACCTCTTTTGAAATTGAATGAAGTTATGCAGGCTTCTCCTTTAATTTCAAAATTCATTTAGACATTTCTTAAAATTTTAAAAAAATTATATTTAAAACCAAATTTAAAATTTTGATCGAGAAATGATGAGCAAAATTGACTATACAGTTTACATTTATTAATATGAGATATTTTAAATATTTTGTGATCAAAGATATGCTTTAATCAAGTTTAAATAATTAAAATATAATTTGTTGTAGGTATATTTTAATATTATGTGAAATGGACTGGAAAAAGCTTAGCAGACAAGGTCCAGTTAATAAAGGCTCAGTCCACATAAGAGTCAGCCACTACAGGAACCAGCCAAAACTTGTTGATTGCTCAAACCAAGAAAAAGGCCAATTGACAAGAGGTTTGCAAAAGTCAACTTGCAAGATTAACTTTTATTTATATAGGACTCTATGTAATAGCCCACCAGGGAAAAAAAGATAGAGGAAGAATTCATTGTGAAAGGAAAGAGAGAGTTCTGGGAGCAGGGGGCTCGCTAAAGAGAAATCTCCGTAAAAATACTATACACAACAAATATTTTTCCAACAATAATATCATTTATGGACGTAGGAGCCAAACTTATTTTAGTCGAACCATGATAAAAGCTTCTGCGTTCTTTGTTCTTCCTCCTTCTCACTCTTTTTTCTATTATAATTGATATCATTATCTTGCAGTTTAGGGTGTTGAAGAACTGTTTGGATTGACTAAAATTTGAATTTACTAAATTAAATTTTACCGTTAACATAACTGATGAAAAGCTCAAATTTTAATCCAAATATTGCCTTTTTTTTAAGCATTTGAGCTTAATCCAAGCATATTTTGATCACAAAATATTTAAAATATTTTTATTGTCTGATTTAAATTTATAACAATTTTTTTTATTATTTTATTAATAAAAAATTTAAATTTATATTTAAGTGTAACATTTTTTTATGCTTCAAAAAAGATATGAATAAGTTTGAACTTATGAGAATGATTCGTGTAATTTCGTTAAATTTCAAAGGAGATCAAAATATTATTCTCTAAATTTTTTGTGAGCCTTAATCCATTCGTAAATAATAAATTTGAGATTTTGGTGCATAATGTTTTGTGTATTTAGCTTTCTACGGTGAAAAAGGCATAAATGCTACTCCCATCTCCACTTTTGAACGGGAGATCATACACTTTTATATGGAATGGAGTTTAGAATTTTGAACTCCACCTTCTTTAAGTGGTTGAAAGTGTGGAAACAAGAGAGTGAAAATATCACTGTTATTGCAAGATATGTGTGGGTCCAATGTCAGGTAAATGCGGGGGGAAAAAGGCGTATAGGTGGAGCTTCTCATCTAAGTTCACTGCCAGCAACCAGAGCTTTAGAGGTCGGCTGCGATTTACCTATTGAGCGATGAGCCATTCCCGCTCCAGAGTTTGTTTAGTTGCTAGTCTACTTTCATGTGTCGTTCTGGGTTAAAATATTGAGCAAATCAAGTTTTTATAACTAAGCTGAGCAGATCAATTGGTAATGTAAACTAGGATTTATGGTATGTCATCACAAATCAAAGAAATGGATTAGATTAGTGTAATCAAATTACCAAGAGTGGCTGTAATTGGCATACTCATGGTTGGATAAGCCTCTCCTTTCACTCTTTCTTCAGGATGTGTACTGTGCACTTACTGGCAGGCTGCCTTCTCAAATAATTGAGTTTAGGACTAAACCCAGAAGGGAAAGAAAGGCAAAAATGATAGAAAACGAAAGGAAGTTCCCATTGCCATTCACCGCTTAGTAAAATCACTCAGTAATAGTAGATTCTGATCCTATCCAATAAAAAGATGAAGCTGTTCCATCACATGGGCAATGATGGCGATGGTGTATGATCACTCTCTGGCCTGCAGTTACTAACCGAAGTCTCATGTTTCTTAATTTTCCAATAACACAGACGGTCCCATTCCAAAAGTATCTAATTAATTGAGCAGTGTATCTAATAACATTAGGGTGAGATAACCCAGAAGACTGATGGTATTAGGAAGCTAAATGAATTATGAAAAAGTAATATTTTTACTTTATGAAGCTACTACAATCAACACTGCTGGCAGAAAATTAATTTAGAATGAACAGTACCAGTTCATTAGGACATTATTTCCCTTGGACTTTCAGAGTACTAGTAGCATTATTGCAATAGAAAAGTAATTTCAACCACACTTATTTTATTTCACTTATTGCACAAGTCATACAATATAAACACATGGGATCGGTTTAAATTATATCATATAAATATTCAGTGATATTGAGTAAATTAAAATAAGTATAATTAATATTACTCCAAAACAAAAAGCAGATTACCAAGTTGGCATCCATAAGAGATAATGATGGCACTTAAGTCATCAGATACTCAGATCAGAAACTTATGCTGCCAAAAAAAGTGGACTCTTTATAGTGGTGATTGTGACCAAGCTTATTTCATTGAAAAGCTTGATAATAGCAATTAAATTGAAAGGAGCAATTTGGTAATTTGGGGAGAGCAGGAGCAATTTAATAAGGTGGGGCTCCAAGGTTGAGGAAGGGCATCTTGAATGTTTCGTGCATGAAAAGACAAAAGAAGGGCCCCGTGAAGAAGAAGGGCTAAAATAGAAAATTTAAATGGTTATGTGTGGTCTGCGATGCAACGGTCTCATGGACCTAAGAGTCATATTGGCTAGGAAAGGACAATGGGGACACCTCCTTAAATTTTCTTTGATCACTGCCAGCTCTAGCATCGTAATGGTCCAACAAACCCTTAATGATCCTATTAAATGAATGCCCATTACACTTGTCAAAGTAATTCAAGTCCCACGTGGTTGACATCTGACAGAAAGATCAATGGAAATCAACGACCGAATCACTTCAAAGAAATATTACATACCATCTTTGTTACCTTTAAAATCTACCATTGGCATTGATCTCAGGGTATTTCTGAGTGTATGCCAGGAATGTTATCAGTTTCACTGGCGATATAATTGAGTTAGGGTGCATTTACACAGCCGTGGCACTACTAGTCTTGTTCCCTTGTTAGTATCCTGAAGTCACAAGAAGAACAAAGAAGTTTCGTAACAGAGAATCAACAATCTTAATCATTATCGTAAACTAGAAATCTGAATAAAGCTTGACAACCTCGTTTTCTATTTCTGAATAAAACACAAGTGGGAATAGCTTTAAATCTTAAAATTATCACTTAAGCATGAAAAGTCAATTAAACTAGTAATTAATGAACACGTTACCATATAAAGAAAAAGAAATACCAAACGTGACGATTATACAATACGGTGGCAGTATAAAAGGAAAAAATTACACTCCATTTACACTGTAGGGGTCACTACGGCAGAATATATAGCTCAGATAGGTCATGTATTCATTGAATAACCGATCAGAAACCAAATCACTTTATATGCAAGCTGCGTTAGTGAGCATTCATGTGTATTATTTGTCATAACTCATGATAACGCCTTGTCATTAGCAAAGATGTCTTAATCATGAGTGAAAATACTTCCAACAGTGTCATAATGCAGGCATCATCTGATGACACCGACTTTTGGAGGTTTTTAAGCTTAAGTTGGAGTAGGTTCGAGCTTTGGCTAACATTGATGAGCATACTAATTCACTACGTGTTTCCAAATTCAGAACAGATACCTCCTACTGCAAATGAAAAGCTTCATGCATGCATTCAATATTTGAAAATGATGATCTTGGCCCCTTAAACATCTGCATAATGGCTTCACAATTACAGCTATACCTGATTTATTTTCATCCCAATGGAAAATCTAGCTTTTTCAATGCCACCTACAACTATATATACTTCCTTCAAAGTGTAAGCTAGACTCACTAGAAACAAATCAAGTGAAATTATCACCAAAATTGCACCCTGATAAATTTTGTTGATAAATTCCCCCCCAAATTGAGAAGCTAATTAACTGAGTGAGATCCATATTACTTAAATAACCGTCTTCTTGTGAAGGTTGCAAGATGACACTAGAAATAAGGAAGCCATTAATCCATAAAATGTGAAAGTTTGGCTGTTTGGGCAATTTAAGCAACCTGGAGAATTTCTTTGCAACTAGTCAAGTTCAAAATTGAAAGCCATGTTGCAAGAATTCGACATTGAAAATTCATGTTACATATGCTACAATAATGGCGATGCACCACAGCAGTGAGTATCTGGTTGCGTCCCTTTATTCTCTTAGAGGCAAAGCGAACAAGGACCGTTTAGCTTCAACAAGAGTTTCCACTCTTCAATTACAAAAAAGTAGCTTAACATAAGTCTACACATACTATCTCGATCATTTATATAAAATAAAATAAAAAAGGAAAAACATATCCATATGCAGATACAATAAATTCATCGCCTAATTGCAGAGACCATATTTGGTTCAGCTCGATCAAATCATCAAGTTCCAAATTTCAGAAAACTGTGAAAATCTTCGTAGCATTCAAACGCAGTATCAGAGATGCGAATCGAAGAGGCAGAACCAAAAAAAAATTCATGTGCTCTTTAGGTAGTCTGATTCGTTTTCGTACTTAATTAGGGTTAGGGCTTCAATAATTTTACCTGATGAGATTATGCTCGTCGAAGTTGGTTTCTGATCGCATTTGCTACTTCCCGCTTCCTGATTTTGCAAACTCTGTCTGCTCTATGGTTTCCGAAAACATTTTCGCGCGTCAAACAACTTAAAAGACTTGGGCCTTCGTAACCGTTAATTTGGGCTCAAATGAAGAGATGAGCAACTCAGCTGTGCCCCGGTTCATTGATGATTGTGAAAGTATAGCCCAATATTGTATATAAAAACCCAATCTGAACCCAAATTTGTATATGATGAATGATGAGAAAATTTTGAAGCCTAGCGAGGCTTCAAAATTTAGGTATGACAAAAATAAAAAACGATGGGCTTAAAAATCGGGTTATGTTTCAACACAAAAAAGTTCCGATCTGATACCTAGTTTTATAAAATTTTGTATACTTTTTTATAATTTTTTTTTCATGAAAAGTGATAACTTTTATATAAAAATTAGAAAATTTTAAAAAGAATTTAAGTAATTTTGAAAGATGGAGTTCCAATTTTTTGTGTATTAATTATATATAACATTTGTACACACTTATAATAAGAAGTTATAACTTTTATGTTGAATTTCATAAAAACTTGTAAAATTAGTACGTATCAAAACATAATATTTAAAAATATCAGTTCTATTATTTTCATATTCTATCTTTTACTTTCATCCTCATATATTCTCACAAAGGAATTCCAATATAACCACCCACCCTTTAGTAGAAGCAATTTAGTCCCACGTCCATCTTTAACTATGGGTTCATTTTTATCCTAAAAATATTAGGATTTTAATTTACAAAAAACCAGCATCACCGATCCAATAAAAGAATTATGTTTAAAAGAAATAAGTTGACAGAGTCAATTTGGAAGGCTACCTTGTAGTGCTAATCATTTTGAAAGAATAATTTTTGTTTGGATTGTATAGAAAATTACTTTTGAGGGTTAAATTATTAAAAAATAAAAAGAGTAATGAATAATTGAAAATAACATATATTATCCACAAGAAAATTAACTAAGGGCAAAATTGGTAATCAAATGAAAGTAACCAAAAGTAATTTTGAGAGGAGTAGAAGTAGGAAAATATTCCTCTCAATTTCTTTTGCTACACATAAACCAATTTACACCTAAATGTCTTTTTTTTAGGTCAAAAATGTATTTTTATTTTTTATTTTTTATACAAATTTCATTCTTATACCTTAAGAATTAGTTTAAACAATTTTATCCGTTAATTTTAGAAAAGTATACAATGTTACTCACGATGCCAACTTCATCTAGCTTATTAATGAAAATTCTTGCTTGATATATAACACAATATAAAATAAATTGGATGCCTAAGAGAGGACTGAAACACATTAAATGAAAAAATAAAGTAAATTTATTTGTTTTTTTAAAGGGAAGACAACATTTTGGTGTTTTATTACGCATACAAAATTTATTTTATATCAACTAGAATGTTAGATTGTAAGCCATGTAAGAATTTTCATTAGTAAACTAAACGTGTTATTTAAAAGTTAGGAATTAAAATTACTCAAAATAATTTTTTGAGGGATAAGAATGAAATTATATGAAAATTAGAGAATTGAAAATGCATTTTAGTCTTTTTGGAAAAGTTATCTTGTGGATAATTCTAGGCGACTATCTAAACAAGCTCGGTGGTGCCTTATGTTGAAAGTAAATAGGATATTAACATAATAGCCAAATCAACGAATCTATTAAATCATGTTATAATACATTAAATTTGTACATATAAATTTAATTAATAGTGATGAAATCATACCTAACATTACATGAGAATCTATGATAGCAAAGCACTCCTTAGTAGATTCACTCTTTATAATCCTAATAGAGAAAAAAAAGAAGAAAATCGTATCTGAAGTCTCAATAGGGCAACTATAACTCTATTAGAATATAATTAGGGACTTGCAATCCGTAGAAACATGCTTAATGCAAGTTTGATGCTCACATATCTTTTCTCTCACAAATTCATACTTCACTTCAAAATGTTTTGCACGAGCATTACTTTTATTGTTTTAAGAGAAGCATATAACAACAATATTGTTGCAATATATGGTTAAGGGCCTTGAATGCTCTCAACAATGTTGAAATCAGATACGAATTTCTTTAACTCACTATAACATATAAGAGTTTTACCAGCGTTTTTTTTTACCTTTCCTAGCGTTTGCAAACGCTGGTAAAAGTTCCAACCAGCGTTTGGCGTAGCCATGGTCGGGGAAAGTATAACAGCGTTTGTTACAAACGCTGGTGTAGATCAGGATTTACCAGCGTTTGTAACAAAC
>JANHAO010023028.1:0-12016 GCA_026873985.1 Saraca asoca
ATTTAATTTGGAATCATAAACTTTATGGATTTGATCACTTTGGTGATTAACAAACCTCATCTTTAATATATAATTCCAAATTAAAACAACAATTCTTCACGAGTATAGCTTAATTAATCAATCAGGATGGAAAATTTTAGGAAATAGTCGAACACACATCTTCACAAGCCACCATACACTTTCACATGCCATCATAGGAATGCACACACTCCCATGTGCCTCCACGCTCTGCCCACGCTCTCCTACATGCGTCCAAGCTCTAGCACGTGCCTCCATGTGCCTGGTACCCTTCAACGTGTGGCTACACATGCCAAAACATGTCAGCACGTGCTGTCATAAGCCAACACATGTGTACACGTGCTAGCATCAAGTCCCAAGTGCCTTACGAGTGCGTGTAATACACATGCCCAACTTAACCATCGTCAACGAATCGATTTCTGAAAACGAGTCTGGCAGTAGTTTTCAACGTGCCTCCATGCTCTGCTCATGCTCTCCTACTCGCCTCCATGCTCTAGCATGCCCCTCCACATGCCTGGTACCCTTTAGCGCATGGCTACATGTGCCAGAACATGTTAGCACATGCTGTCACGAGCTGACACGTATGTACACATGCTAGCATCAAGTCCCACGTGCCTTATGAGCGTGTGTAATACACGCGCCCAACTTAACCATCTTCAACAACTCGATTTCTGAAAATGAGTTTGGCAATGGTTTTCAGCGTTTTCCAGTGATTTTTTTGCCTATTTTCTAGCATCTTTTTATCCAATTTTTGTCCAGATTGATCCAAAGCATAATTTTGGATAGTTTTGCACAAAAAATTTTAAAGATTAATGTGCCTTTTGTTAGATCTTAAGCCTAATCCGAAAATTCATGCAATTTTCTGCCTAATCCGAAACTGCAATTTTCTGCCTAATCCAAAAATTCATGCAATTTTCCACAATTTTGGATTGCAATGGCCATATCAATCCGTGTAACTAAATTTAAAACTATAGTTTCCTATAACCTTTTGAATCTCTCTAATTCTTCATCAATTTTTCGTGCAAAACAAACTATTACAAATTGCCAATACTCCAAAACTCTCATACCAATTAGGAAAACAATCATTAACGAAGAATCATAATATCCCTAACCTGCTCTGATACTAATTGAAAGAATTTAATACCATAAGATGTAGTTTTCCTAGAGTTCAACAATGCAGAAAACTATACTAAACCATAAAGAGATCTTGAATATTATAATTCTCACTATTACATTTAATACCTATAATGAAAGGTTAAAGACCCTTACCTAGATCCATGATTTGATCTTAATGATTTCTTTTGATTTCTCTTGATTAATGCTCTTATGTAAGTTTTTCCCCTCTCTGCCTTCCTCTTATTGATCTTTGATGGTGAAGATACGTATTCTATTGTTATATCCCTTTCTAACTACTGACAACCATTTATATGAAGGGAAAGGGGAGGGATTTAATTTTAAATTTTAAAATTTAAAATAACCTCCACTGACTTTAATTACCATTATACCAAACAACCACCACATTAGGTCATCTTTTATTTAAAGCCAGTTTATTAGTTACATGGGCCACTACAGATTATTAAAATAATCTAACATGGCAAACTTGCAAAAAATGTAGGAAAATGTAGCTGTTGGAATGCAAAATTACAAAAAGTTACAATGGTAATGTGATGAACTTTAGTTAATTTTTTATACAATTTTTCCTTTAAAAAACCAAGTACTCATATGTTTAAAAATTTTATGACATTTTAGCAGTTGCAAAGCAACCTTTATATGAGTGTTGTAGTAGTCACTATTTTATCCTTTACAGTTAGATTGTTTTGATTACAATGTCCCAAAATAATTCTTCCATGAAGTTGTCTAATTGAACAAAGAGTGCATACCAAGTAATAGGCATATACCTATAGACTTCTATAGAATAGAAAAATGGTTTTAAAGCTAGGGCTTCGGTATCAAGAGATTGATTGTTGTGTGAATGAATGCATGTTACATAGCAAGTAATATACCAATGAAAGATAATGCTTGTTTTGTGTCTAATAAGAAATTGTAGTACTTGCCTCTACCTAATTGCAAAGGTTGCACACATCATTGTCCATAACAAGTGAAATGAGATGGCATTTCAAAAAATTTTCCATGGAAGGAGTTTTGTCACACCATTTCGATAGAGAAGCATGGAAACACTTTGATCGCACCCATCTTGATTTTACCTCAAAACCTAGAAACATATGACTAGGTTTGTAT
The DNA here is from genome assembly GCA_026873985.1 of Saraca asoca. NCBI lineage: Eukaryota > Viridiplantae > Streptophyta > Magnoliopsida > Fabales > Fabaceae > Saraca > Saraca asoca. The sequence goes on from JANHAO010023028.1 coordinate 2,257, forward strand.
GCTAATGGATTCACTCTTTATGGGGAATTAGATCATACGTACTTGTGTTGGCTATAAAATCTAACCCCTTACGATCTCCTGGCATGGATGCATATGAAATAAGAGTTTATGTTTCTTACTTTGATCATTACTGGCCTATCTTATCCAAAGGCTAACATTGTATTAACTTACAGCCACTAATAGATGAGTTTAAGTAGTTGTTAGATGAAAGTGTGCAAACATATGACATTTATTTGAAACATAATTTCAATTTAAGGGTTGCATTATTATGGACAATTAATGACTTTCCTATGTGTGGAATGTTGCCTAGTTCACAAACACATGATAAGTTGTCATGCCCTATTTGTATGGAAAACTCCATGGCCTTCACCTTGAAATATGGCTAAAAGACTTCTTTCTTCGATTGCTATCAACATTGATTGCCAATGTCCCACCAATATAGAAGGAATAAATATACTTTTGGGAAAAATAATATGGAAAAATTACCTTCATCTCCACTTCCAAGATTGACAAGTGAACAAATTTGGGAAAGAGTCATGAATATTCCAAAGGTTGCAGATGAAGGTTAAGCAAGACAAATTGAGAGTTATGGGGAGTATCACAATTAAACTAGATGGAATATCTTTCGAGACTTACTCTATTGGAAAACAAATTTAATTTATCACAACTTTGGATGTAATACATATTGAGAAGAATGTGTTTGACAATGTATTCAACTCCATGATAGATGTTAAGGGTAAATCTAAAGGCAATGCAAAAGCAAGAATGGATATCAAAGAGTTGTGTGAGTGTAGAGAACTAGAATTGGTAGATGGAGCTAATGGGAGGATGATTAAGCCAAAATCACAATACTCCTTCAATATGGAACAAAAAAGAGTAGTGTGTGAATAGGTTTAATGGTTGAAACTTCCTCACAACTATGCTTCAAACATGGCAAGATGTGTGGACATGAGAGAGTGTAAATTGCTTGTGATGAAGAGTCGTGATTGTCATGTATTCATAGAACAATTGATGCCAATTACCTTCAGAGCTTTACTAAGTACCATTTGGAATGCAATAACTAAGTTAAATCTATTATTCAAAGATTTATGTTCAAGCTCATTATGGAAGAATCAATTGTTGTAATTGGACCAAAATATCAATGCCACTATATGCAAATTGGATTGAATTTTTTCACTAGTTTTCTTTGATTAAAGGGAACACCTATATGAAGCCTTGGTAGGTGGCCCTATTCAGTATTGTTAGATGTATCATTTTGAGAGGTAAACATAAACTACATTGGATATGCTTATATATTTCCCATATTGTTGGAAGTATCCAACAATTAGTAATATTTCTCATTTTCCCTTCTTTGTTATATAGGTTTCTTTAAACATTAAAAAAGATGAAGAACAAAGTTTGAGTTGAGGATTCTATATATGAAGCTTACATCACTGAAGAGACTTCCACATGCTATTCACACTACTTTGAACTACATGTTCACTCAAGGAGGACAAGAGCTCCTAGAAATGATGATAGAAGTGATGTTGATGAAAGTCATTATGCTTGTTCTATTTTTGACTATCTTGGGCATCCTGTAGGAGATTGTCTAAATCATGGTACTTGTGTCTGATTAAGAGTATTACAAGGTTCAAACATATGCTTTGTTAAATTATGATGAAGTAAAACCCGATCTAAAGTAAATTCTCTACCTACTTAATAAAACTATTCATCAATATCACATAGAAATGATATAACAATAATTATGGTCAAATTACAGCAAGTTTGTTGATAACTTGCATCACTTGTCACCATATATTAGTGACATTGATTTGAATGATGAAATTGATAATGAATTTGTTAGTTGGTTCCAAGACTATGTAAGTATGTCTATGTTTCCGCATACATTAGAAATTTCCATAAATTTTTGAATCTCATGTTTTTTCTAAATAGGTGTTTGATCCAAGTAATATGGTAACCAATGTAATTAGATGTATAGATTTGAGACCTAATAGATGGGTCCAGGCTTCACATATTTATTTTGTGAATAGTTATAAGTTTCACACTTAGGGATGGAGTTTGCATACGTTCACTTCCAACTTTGGTGTATGTATCAAAGGTTTAAACAATTTCCAATTAGAAAATGATTACTATAGAAAACTTCAAGAAGTCATGGAATTAGAGTATGGTGGATTTCCAATAAGAAAGGTAGTCTTGTTCAATTGTAAATGGTTAATTAAACCACTGATAAGGGTACTTGAATGCAGTCTTATTACAAGATTGTACAAGTATATGCCACTTGCAATTATAACAAATATGATTCCTTAATCTTGGCACAACAAGAAACTCAAGTACACACCATATCCTGGTTGATTGAGAGATTCATTACATTGTTTGGTGGTCATTAAGACTAAAATACATTTCCAAGTTGATGTTCCAACTGTAGATGATACAAATGATGCATTCTCAGATGAAAAAAACATTAATACACCACCAATTGTGGTTAAAGATGACAATATACATTCATTGAGGGATGAGACTAGTCATAATGAAAAAGTGCAATGATTATTTGAAGTGGCATGGGAAGAAGAATAAATGGTATTTAAGGAAGATGATGAAAAGAAGGAGACTAATTAAGAGGAGGATGATGAATATATAGAAGAAAACTTAAAAGATTAGATTAGTAATGAGTGACATTATATAGTAAATTTGATCTTGGATTGATTTGACTGATTTTATTTGATATTAATTATGTTGGACTTTAGATAGGTTTTATTTTGTATTAAGGTTGGCTTAATTCTATTTTATATGAAATAATTTAGGTAGGTGAAAATGTGCTAGCTAAATTGTTTGTTTATTTGATTTAAATGGCATAGGGTAGGTAAGTGAAATAAAAATAGGACCCCTAGTTCACCAATTAGTGACAAATCAGCCTATAATTTTCCAGTTAGTGAATACGATCTAAAATTATTCAATTTTTTTTTTGATTTAAATTTAAATTAGGGATGATAATGAATAATTCAAATCTAGCAACTAAACACTGTGGCTGGAAGTTACTTGTAACAAGGTTAGTGTGGTGGAGATCACCAAAGTCCTTTCGATGTCTAAGTTAGAGGAAATAAGGTATCTAATAATGACAAATTGAACTCTTATATTTTTATTTATAAATAACCAAAAAGATAAAATAATCTTCATTTTGATAACAAACTAACCATTTTTACCTAACTGTAAGCTTAGACTATATGTCATTCATGAAGTGCCATGTAACCTTGCACTACTATAAAAATGGTTTTTAGTGACAGTTCAAGGGCAGCAGTTCACTCGAACCACCACTAAGAATGCGATAAATATACTAGGTATAAAAATAGGTTTTAGTGGTAGTTAGTTCACAGTAGTTATACGTAACTGCCGCTAAATACTTGTTATCTCCCAGCGATTGTATTGAATCACCTCTAAGGACTTCGATTTAGTGGCGGTTTTGTTCAACTGCCACTAATTACTTTTATTTAGCATTGGCTTATTAACGGCAGTTCTTATGAATTGCCGCTAAAGACTTGGCTAAGCCAAGTGACCTGGGTTCAATTCCTTTGAAAAGCAAATGTTAGAGATTATTTTTAACAAAACCACTACTAACTACACCATTTAACGGTGATTATCTCAGAACTGCTTCTATGGATGCAGTGAATGCTAAAATATCCGATCTCCCATTTTCTCTTCATAGGAATCCTAAACCCCAGATTCTTCATCGCCCTGAAACAAATTTTTTTGCTCTAAAGAGCCATAGTGAGGTAGAAAGGAGGATGAAGATTTAGAAGTCTTCAGCTTACATTTACTTAATTGAAACCCTAAATCATTTCTTCTAAAGAAGGTTAGCACTATGTTTGGGTTTGCTCACAATTCACACATGGAAACTCTAGGTCTTTCTTCTATCTATTCTATTTCATTTTTTACTTTCAGTTGTTACTATGTTCAAAGTGTTTTTGGGTTAATTTTTAATTATTAGGAATCTATGGTAGTTTTTAATTACTAGGTTTAACAAATAAAGCAACCAAGCTCTAGACATATTTCAAACAAGAGTTCTCAATTTTCTCACAAATTGATATAGAGGAGAGCATTGCAATGTGCTCCTACCTTATGCCATCTTTATGTCATGTGATTGTTTAAGCTTCTTCTAGAGATAAGTCATTGCTTATGTTAATCATTTCTTTCTAAAATGATAATGCCTTTGATATTTTTAGAGCCTACATTTGATTTAGAGTAGGAGAATTATTACCAACATTTGTTTGATTAAATTTATATCAATATTTTTTGCTCATCTTATTAGTTTTATTAATTCATTAGTGTGGGTATATGTCAATCCTGACTTTTATGACTTACTTCATACATTAATCTTTATGACAAGTAAATTAATATACAAGGTTATCCAATGGTTTATAATTTTCAAGGGACTATAGACTTGAATGCAAGTATAACATGGCAACTATTATAATATCAAATGTGTTTCTCATTTGAAATGGTTTTAAGGAAAGAAAAAAAAAGATTCCATATTTAATTTTATTTAAATGTTAGAATTATGAATTTGGACTAATAAGTTTTCTTTTTCAAAAGATGAAATTTAACTTTTATTTCTAAAAGAGATACCTTGGTTCAAAACTTAACAAAAAAGAGTGAATGGTTATATGAAAATAAGGTTACCTCCTAAAATGCAATTTCTAATTGAAATATATTTGTGGATTTTTACTTGAGTGCTTAGTTTACTTTTTTTTTTGCATCTTTGGTGGTTTTGTTGTGGCCTGTATTCGACAAGGCTTTAAGAAATGTGTTTTCTAATTTACCATGCATGTCTATTACTTAATGGAGTTTATAAAAGCAATAGCTTATTTGCTTTGTTACATCAGTTTTGTGCTTCAACTTGTCAACATAATTTTTTTGGATTATTTATGTAATAGCTTGTATCATTATTCTCTTGTGGTGGATATATATTTATTTATCTAATAGGTTTTTTTGGTTTAATTTGTATTTTGTGCAAAGTGCACATAAAGTATAATCATATGAGTAATGCTACTTGTACTTCTCTATATTCACTTGCCCTTCACTTTCCTTTTAATATCAAGAAAGAATGTTTTTTTAGCCTTTTTTTATTTGCAAAAAGAAAGTATTGAGTCAGTAAATTTTTCCTAATTTGGAAAGGGAGTGAAAGAGGAGTGAATGCAGCTGAGTGCATGTAGCATTACCTTAAGCAGATATCTATTTTCTCTTTTCATCTCTCTTTAATTAGGTGTCCCCTATTTTAGAGTAAGAAGTCAAGTCTTTTGTGCTTTGTTTATTTAATGGTTAATTTGTTGAATATATCTACATTGGTGATCTATAGTTTCGCGATTAGGGGACTGACATTTTGACTAGGTTACTATGCATAATGGTCTTTCAAGTAGATTTTCATTTTATATAGTATGGCTAATGTATAATAATCATATTTACATGATCTCTTTGTGCTGCTAGTTAAGTTATTTGGTGTTTTCATTTCATTGGTAAATCACCGATTAATATATGCAGTCTATACTCTATATGGCTTCATAGTTTCCACTTGCCAAATATCACTTCACTTTTTTGTTAAACCTTTTTTTCTATAGTTGTTCCATTGTTTAAAATAAAGTAATGATGTTTATAATTTTTGTTATTATTATCAATTGAATTAAAAATTTTCAACTCATTATGATGACAATGATCACATTTTCTAAGGTTTGCATTTTGGATCATTTTCAGAGAAAAGTTCGAACCTAAAATTAAGAGGGCATTGGTGGAATCAGATGGTAAGAGTCACTACTACTTGTATGTTTTAACATTATTAATGCCTTTGGGAACTTAAAAGTTGTCATTCAATGTTTGACACTTATTATTTCTCTCTAAGTAGTTGAAAAGAATGCTAAAATTGTTTGTTAATGAAACCTACAGGTGCACCATTCAAAAAATTCACATCTATACGAGATAAATGGGCCCTAAAGAATAGAAAGGTGAAATACAAGTTTAATTCAACCATTAGTAACAAGAATTTTTAATTAGAAAATAGATTAGGAACTTAGCTAGTGGCATAAAAATTTAACTTTGTAATCATAAGAACAAAATGTGATTTGCATATATATATATAATTTGGTTTTGGATTTTTGCTAAAAGCTATGTTGTATCACATGTGATGGATATATGTATATATATATGTAACTTACTTGAGCAAAAGAAATTAGCAGGGATCTAAAAGACAAAGTAGTAAGGCTTAGTTGTTCACTTCAAAATTGTTTATTTATTTATTTTAACACTTAAACTAGCAATTTAAGCTAACTAAATTGGAAATTGATTTATTTTTCACTTGTGCAACATCGTTAATGCTGATTGAAATTATATAATTGGATTTAAATTGTAGGTTCAATTCTAAATTGCAATCCATTTTTCTTGGACCTCTAATATTAGCTGCTAAGGTTCACTTTGAGGAGAGTAAATCGCTCACTACTCTTAGTACTTTGTTAGGTGCTATGTTAATATATCTCAGTGTAATTTTGGATATTTGTTGTTTTGGTGTTATTAAGATGATTTAAAAGAAATCATTAAACATATTGGAATAGGGTAAGGTAAATCACAAGGAGGTGTTTTGTCTTCACTAGCCTAGTGCAACAGAATTGACTGGAAAAAATGGGATTTGATATCAGTTATTGGGGTTTGGAGGTGTACAGGTTGCGGGTATAGGGCCTTAGAAAAAAATTGTGTATGTTGAAATTTTATGCTGCAAGTGGAGGTTATAGTTTCTATGAACTGAAACTTAGATGAGTTAGTTATAGGCAAAGGTCAGTTGGTTGTGTTACCTTGGGAGTGGAAGGAAGGGAAGTAGGGGCTATAGGATAATTGAAGGATATGCCCTTTTATTGAACCTAACTAAATGGCCAGCTTTGGGCTGGGAACTAGAAAACATTATATTAGAAACCAAGGAACCTTCTGGTAGGCATCAGTAGCTTTTGTTTAAGTAGGAGTAACATAGCATATGGTAAATGTCTAGAAACATGGATAGTAGTGAAGTTCTTATTAGAAATCATGTTCAGTTGTCAACAATTATTGTGTGATGGCTAGTGGCCTATTACATGGGTGTAATGGTTTGGGGTATGGTAAGGGTATGCTAGACCAAAAACCAATGTACCTGTGTGTATTGACCAAATAACCAGTAGGTAGTTTATGGAAGCCAATTAGCAAATTTGTGAGCAAGGAGGTAGTGTAACCTATGGGAACATTGGTTTATTTCTTTGTTTTTACTATGTGATACATATATATATATATACGAGAATACTTAAATTTTCTTAGATGTATGCCTAATAATTCAAGAGGGGGGAATCTACTAGAATAGGGTTATTGGTGGTTGAATTAGAAAACCTTTAGTTGGGAGGTTTTTTGAAATGTAAAATCACATAGGTATGTGTTGTTCAATTGCCTGATGGTTAACCCATTCATTGAGGAATTGAGGACTTAAACGAAGAAATGACTCAGGAGTCAAACTGGATTAGAGGTAGACATAACAAAAGCTATTACTAAGGAAGTTGTTGAATAGTTTGCTCACACATAAGTTTGATTCTCTTTATCTGTCTATAATTTCTAAAAATTAATTTATGTAAGTAATATGTTTCAATATTCAATCTTTATAGATCTTAAATGTCGATAGTCATGCAGATGTGTTTGATGATTTCAAGTTTCCAACTCGAGGACCTCTTCGTAAGCCAAGAGGTTTAATGCTTACAACATTAATGGCTTCAAATTTCGCACAATTGAGTGGAAAGAAGGGTTGAAAGCTCAGAATAGTGAAATTTTTACAATTGCTGAGTTAAGGTACTATAGAAAACTGGCTAACATCATTGAGTTAAACTACCATAGTCGGTTCACTGTTGTTTTATTCAAATGTAAATGGGTTAATACTAACAAGGGTATAAGAAAAGATCCATTCCAATTTATTTCTATTAACTTCTCTTGTCTGATCTATACTAGTGAGTGTGAAAAGCATGATCCATACATATTAGCTTTATAAGCATAGATGATATATTATATGAATGATAAAGTGGATCAAGATTAGAGTGTTGTTATCCACTTAAAAACCAAGGGGTTTGTATGATATGGGTGAGGAAGTGGAAGAAACAATTTGTGAGACTGAGCCATTTATAGCATAAGACTTTTAGATATTTTTCCCTGATGACATTAATACCATAACCCTTACAAGAGAGGTTGTAGATGATGAGGCCATGGTTAAGCCAGATGTTAGGGACAATATGGATAATGAAGAACAAAATAGCTAGAATTATAAATGCATAATGATAGGCAATGCATTTGTTTATTCTATTTATTTGTTTTAATATTAAATGTTGATCATTAGTTATATTTAATTTTAATTTTAATTTCAATTTCACCACTTGTTGGAATTATATGTCTACTTGTCTTTTTGAAGTCTCTATCATCTATTGTTAAATTTTTTGTAGCTATGCCATAGAGAAAGAGGAGTAGAAACCTAAGTAAATCATGCTCCACATCACATGATCCACCACAATCTTCATGACACACTTATTTCGATCCTTAACAACTTCACATTATTGAGCCTTTTCCAGCAACCTAGCCTAGGGCATCAATGAATTATTCACCATCCCACCATGTGGCATTAGACCTTTCACCATCTCAACAAATGGTAGTTGATGATAAAGGAGCCCAACAACCATTGGTAAATCGCCCACCACCCAGAGGCCACCAAAGAGTCACAATTATAGGTAAATGTGTCATTGATGGATAGTCACTACAAGAAAAATAGGATTTTCCAATAGAAAATTCCAACGGACAAAAGTCCCGTTAGAATATTCTATTGGACTTTCCATTAGAATGTCCATTTTTAAAATTTTTTTTTTCAGAAAAAGGGATATTCCAATGGAATTTCCAATGGAAATTTCCGTTGGAAAACTTTTTAAAAAAATTCCAATAACAATTCCCGTTGGACTATTTTCATTCAAAATCATTTCTCAGCTAAAAATTTTTCTGTTTCGCATAGCCACCGCCGAGTTTCTTCTCCTTCTTCTCCAGTCGTTTCTCCACTGATCCACTATGGATCTACTTCGCTTGGTGCCAACTGGTCACCTTCCTCCCCCTGGTTGCTCTTTCTGATGGCAGCTCGATGGCAACGACATCTTTTGTCCCCTGTTTGGCCATTCCTCTTTCCAGCTCGTCGGTGAGGCTTTGTCGGTGGTGAGCTTACTTTCTATGCTTAGGGCCTCGGTGAGCATTTCTAGATCATCAGATTTATTTTATAGAAACTCTATAGCTAGATCTCAAGATTTTTAGCAGAAACCCTTAAGTGAGATTGTTGAAGAAATTTATAATTTATGTGATTGTTTTGTGTTATTCAGCTTCTGCAACATTTTTTGCCAAGGATTGAATTCACCAGCAATGAAAACTTTGGGGTTTTAGTTGAAAAACTCAAGTAGGTGATTTTAGCTATTTGATGCTAAATTTGTTGAGTGGTGTGCTAGTTTAGAAAAAAAAAGGTCTTCAAGTATATTTATATGTTGTTGGTGTTTATGAAATGAATTGCCGTGATTGAAATTATGCATTTTTATTTTGTATGATATTGTTGAGATTCAAAATTCTATATTATTCCATATGATAAATGGATATGAATATGCTTTGATTTGTTGATGTATGTTTGATAAACATTGCTTACCTGAACAAACATTTTATATATTATGATATAAGAATATTGTTGTTTTGAGAATTA
>JANHAO010023029.1:0-12016 GCA_026873985.1 Saraca asoca
GGTTGAAATTCTTCCATATATCCTTATTGTAAGAAGGGTTCCATTTCCAATATTTCAGCAATTAAAAAACAAGAAAAGCATAAAATAGTTAGAGAAAAGTAAAAAAAAAAAAAAGAAATTTAAATTATAAACAAGGTATGAAAATTTTACCCCAAACTCTACATATAATATCCTACGGGTGGACTTCGAATTATTCTTCAATGTAGGTTATACACCCTCATACTTACTCATGATGATGTAGTGTATAATGCCTACTAGCTTGTGTGTCAAATAGAACCTATACAAATAAAAATATATATAGTTAAGAAATTAAAAAAATAAAGTTTATGTAAAAAGTAAAGTCCATAATCAAGAATACATACTCCATCCTATACGGCATAATGGACTCCCCGAGACAAAGTATGGGGTATCCTAGGGAATGATGGTCGTCTAGTGGCAGATGTCGCTACAAAATATGTATTTTAATATTTTAAATATGACATGGCATGTCTTTAGATAAAGCCATTCATATTTCATTTTTCCTTTATAATTTACAAACTACTAAAAAAAATACACATTGGAAGCACTTTCTAAAAGGTCGAACTAAATGGCATTGAACTTTAGGGGTAAAAAATTGAAATTCACTCCAACTATAGTGTTGTCCGCAATTTGATTACATTACTTACGTGATTCATTTCTAACCAAGAAATATAATCACCAATTACATTTTGCAAAAGACTATTGAAAAGTCAACCAACTTTAATGCTTAAGCCAACCTAAGCATTTCTCCTATAGAACATTTAATGGACATGATCAAACAACAAAAATCATTTTAAGGAAAATTGTATTTGGAAGTTAATTGGATAATCAAATACTTAATTGCATAATTAGGAATATATTGAAGTTATTGATTTGATATAATGTGGTATTGTAGATTCAATTAAACAATTAACAAGATCATATGAGAGTGCATTAGAAATAGATTAACAATTATAGAAGAATAGTAGAATTACAAAATTGCATAATGTAGTAGCAAACCAATATGCAATAAAGAATAATAAAGGAACTATAAAGAAACAATAAAGACACAAGGATTTTTAAAATGATTTAACTTAAATTGAAACCACAATTTAAGTCTACATCCTCTGGACAATCCTTAATCAAATAATCTATTTTATTATTCAAAACCACAAAGATTATACCGGGCTCTTGTAATCAGTTTACAACAAGATTTTCACTAAGCTCTTGCTAGACCTATAGATAAAAAAATTCTTTTATCTCCTATAGACTATGATCAACCTCATAACCTAGAGATATTCTAAGAATTCTTTACAATCTTTAACTAGTTGTACTCAACCTTACAACTAAAGAGGATGCAAAGGAAAGGTCAACCTCTTCCTTTTTATCTCTGACTTCTATCAACCTAGAAATCACCAATGACAAATAAACAGATTCCTATCAACCTAGAAATTTGAAAGGCAAATAAGAAATATTGTAAGAAATACAATACCAAAGTTTGAGATGAAGATCTCAAACATCATCTAGTGTGAAATTCTCTTCATACTTGATAAAAGATCCTCTGAATTGCTTATATATGTTGAGGTAGTAACAAATCTGGTTAAGGTCAAATACATCTAAGATTTTCACTCTTGAAGAAGTGTGTTAGTTATGAAAATTGCTAGGTTTGAAAAGTGGTTAGGGGTATTTGTAGGTGCTATATCCGATTTTCAAAAAAATAACTAATTTTCAGTTCATAAATTGATTTGTAGTGATTACTAACTAATGAATCAATTTATCTATGAATGTCAAAATGATTGTTCATTATTGAATCGATGTATGAATGGAATTATAGTATATTGCAATTAAGTTGAATCTATTAGGGAATTGATTCAGTAAAATTTCCAAACTTTTGGTAAGAAATATTTTTCAAAACTTTTCTTGATAAATCGATTGGTGAATCGATACAAATTGATTTTCACATGTTCTTCAATGAATCGATTTGTGAATCAATTCACACAGTGAAAAATAATTTGTATAAAATTTGCACTTGTGAAAAATCATTTGAAAACATAGGTTGAAAATATTTTGTTTAAGCTCATTTCACTTGATTTATTTCTACCTCAGTTTAATTATTTTAGAAATTTATTTGGATCAAATCTGATTAAAATATGCTTATAAAAGATCCTAGAAAAAATAATGAAAACATTAAAAGTATTGTTGGGTCTCTTGATATCTTGAATGTCACTTAATCAACTTGCATCTGAAAAATGAATAAACACTCAAAGAACATAGTTAGATCATGACATTAATTAAAATTGCCTTTCAACATCAAAATTGAAGAATATATGCCAAAAAGGCTAACTATCTCCTCTTTTTTTATGGTGACAAACAATTTTAGATAAACATGAAAATATTCATACAATGAAACATTTTAATTTAGGGTCTTTCTATTTATTCCCTTTAAAATCCAATTATCTAAAATCCTATCTTTCTCCCCTTTTTTGCACATCAAAAAGCAATAGTGCCTCATTAAAAATAGAATAACAAAGTTTAATAGGGGTAAAGGGATTTCAAGAATACAAAATTGTTTTTAGCTTGATTTTAATACTAATCTTCAATTTAATACTAATCTTAGATCCTATTACTTTTCAATATAAAAACTTACCTAAAATCACATAACTTTTCATTATTCTCCTTATTCTTCCCCTGAAGTAATGATTCTACTTAAATTTAGACTTTGTGTATAAAACCATTTATTTTTTCAATACATCAGGTGTTAAATCAATTCTGGAATTGATTTCTCCAGGATTGAATTGATTTGGGCATTGAATCATTTAGGTTGATAAAAATTTTCAAAAATTTGGAATCTTTCTAAAAGATTGAAAAATGTTATGAATCGGTTCTGGAATCGATTCATAATGTAAATTTTCTACTTGTGAATTGATTTAGAAACTCATAGAAAACCTAGAAAAAATTGAATCGATTCTAGATTCAATTTAGAAGGTTTTGAAATTAGTTTTCATGCAATTTTAATTTAAAATTGTTAACATATGATATATTTAACAACAATGATCAATTTAACAAAATTTTTGGAACAATTCTATACTATTTATACATGACATCTCATATTAAGTACCAACAAAAACAAATGTAGAAAAAATCTCTAATATCTAAGTTAGAAATTGCAATGTACAAAACAATTAAGCATAAAGATAAAAGGTATGAAAATATACTGAAACTGGGGGATTAAAAATTTTTTATCTTGTGGTGAGAGCAATTGTTGTTTATCATTATCATGAGTCAGTTCTATTTCTCCCACATAGACCTGCAAAATGAAACTATACTTTCTTTGTGGGTACCAATGGATTTTGGATCCATATTGGTTAGTAAACATGGAAAGATTACCTTTTGGTAACTATACAAGTTTCTCATTTGGTTTCAGCAAATATGTTCCATTTTATAAGGACAATGCTTTATATGTTGTCCTTTTTTATTGTAGTAAAAACATGTAATGTGACTGAATTTTCTATTTAGCTTAGCAATCTTAGAACTTTTCTTTGGTCTCCTCTTAGTTTGTTGTTTATATCCTGAACCAGTTTTATTTTGGAAACTAGTCTGATTTTGAAATATATCATTTAATCTCATTTTTCTATTTGTAAATCCTTGTAAAGCCTAAGCCATTGTGTCTATCTTACATCTATAAACTTCACATTGATCACAAACTTTATTTTCATTCATTACCTTTTTTGGCTAAGAGATTCAAATCATGATTTTCTTTCTTTAATTGACTGATTCTCTCAAGCAAACTATCATTTTCACTTTTAGCATGCTTCAATCCTTTTGTAGCCTTTTTTAATGCGTCATAAAGCTCTTCATACGAATTATCAATTTCATCATCATTAGTAGAATTATATTCATAATCACTAAAATCTTCAATAGAATTAAGCTTATCTCTAGAATAAAAGATAGATTCAGTACCAAATACCTCATTGTCATCATCTAGTTTGGCCATGAGACAAAAAAGTGCTAATTCTTCTACTTCATCCTCTTCTACTAAAGAATTAGCTTGCTTATCATCCCAAAAAGCTAGATTTCCTTTCTTGAAGGTTGGCTTTTTCTTCTTTTTTTCATTTTCAATTTGTTTCTTTAGATATGTTAAGCAATTTGGCTTAAAGTGTCTAGCTTTATTACACTCAAAACATGTTGATATATAAGAATAATTTTCTAGTTCCTTCTTATTCTAATTTTTTCTTAAAGGAGCAGGTTTCCTCTTTTCCTTATTCCTCTTTTTGACGATTTTCTACAGGTTTTTGCTTAAAGAGACTAAGTCAACTTCTTATTTTTCACTTTCATTATTGTCTAATTTTTCTTCATCATATTCAACTTTCTTTGCGGCCTTTAGTGCCAATGTCTTCTTCCTTTTTGTTATCACCATTTTTCTGATACCTCTTAAGCTCTAGCTCATGCTCTTCTAAATTTTCGTAGAGTTCCTGAATTGTTGGCATCCCTATCTTTAATGATTCCTTTATAGTTATCACTTTTGGCTGCCATTATTTAGTAAGAGATCTTAGAACTTTATGCACTAAATCTTCATTGTCAAAGGTTCTTCCAAGCAACATCAAATGGTTAGTGATGGCGATGAATCTTTGGATAAGGTTTCTAATTGATTTACTTTTTTCTATTTTAAACATTTCATATTCAGAATCTAACATATGTACTTTAAATGCCTTAACCTATGTGGTGCCTACATGTGCTACTTCTAAAGTGTCCAAATCTGTTTTGCAGTGGTGCATATGACAAGTATTATAACATCAATCATGAAACTTTGAAACTTAGGACATGAAGAAATGTTTATAAAATTATTTTGAAAGAAACAAGATTTAAAAAAAAAAACTTTAGAGAACAAGACTTATGATTTAAGAAAACATGAAATCAACAAAACTTATATAGAACATTTTGAAGAACCAAAAGTATAAGAGCAAAAGGTGTATCCAGCCATCAAGAATACAAATAATTACCAACAACAAGCAATCTAAAGAAATAAGCTTCTTTTAATATATATGATCATTGAAAAACATGGAGCCATTATCTTTCAAAATTTAAACATAAGCATATAAACACTTTCAAGAAGCATTGGTGACATATTTTCCTTGATATGAGGAATTACTTTCCTTTAGCACAAAGTAGACATATCATTTTAAACATAAATCCAAATATAGCAATAATGTGTTTAATCTTTAACTATCTAAACTTAATAAAGATATAAAATATATTAAGCATTGGGAGAGGATAAATTATACCAAATATTTGAATTGTCATCCCCCTTTGTGGAAGTTGACTCCTTTGAGTTGATTTGGATTATCTTTAAGTTGAATTTTTCTTCCATTTTCATGCTATGTGTGACAAAGTGTTACCTTTCTTTCTTATATAACAGCTCTAGATAGCTTCTTTAGTACCTAACCAAGACTTGGGTCTATGATGGTTAGATGAATATCAATATAATGTACCCATGAGAAAGATTGATCATGATAAAAAAGTAAGCACAAAGATCATATTTTTGAAAATCAATTTTTAAAGCATTTACATATATTCCATATATGAACAATAGACAATAAAGACCAAGGAAACATATGTTAGGCATTGCAAACCCTTATATTAAGTTATATCATCAAGAGCTAAGAGTATATGAAGACAAAGTAAATTTTGTATTCAAGATAATACCTCATATATGTATATGATTTTGATCAAGATGAAGCACATTCTTCATGCAATGCTCATCTTTTGGAATAATTTCACCTTATTTTCAATGAATATCAAATAGAGTAACACAAAAGGCTTAAGAATTTAATACCTTATTCTTTGCATTGAAAAGATGACTCTTTGTTATCCATTGCTCCTTTTTTAGAGGATTAAACTTTAGCACTTCATCAATGTGTGTTTGAGAAGCTTTAATTGTAAAGATCCTTCTTTTTCTACCCTTTTCTTTTGGAAAAGTTCTTGTTGAAGATTTCTTCTTTTCTTGACCAAAATGTTCATCTTTCCATGAATTTTTCTATATAATTAAAGTACTAGGAGGACTTTTTGATACCCATTTCATTTTGGGTCCTTCAATGTTAGCACTTAAGCTTTTAGACTCTTTAGGAACCCAAGTTTCTTTCTTTCTCACTAAAGAGTTTCTTCTAATAAGGCATAAGTGAGAAATATGACCTTAATGACTACAATAATTGCAAATAATATAATTTGTACTAAAATTTTATTTTTTATGAAAAATATATTTAGAAAACTTTGGCATTTTATAGAATTTACACTTTGATTCAAGCATGCTAAGAGGTTTTCTAGACTTTCAAAAAGTAAAATCTATATTTTCTCTCAAAGATTTTGAAAGTCCGCAAGTTAAGTCTTCAAATCCTCTTGGGATAAATCATTTTCAATTTGGAAGTTACAAGAGGTTGAACAATAACATGCCATAAATATTCCATCATTATGCCATTCATTGAGAGTTTACAAGTCATCATAATAAGGACTAGTATTAACATTACAATCGTATACCTCCAAGTCATTTTAAATCATAGAGCTTGAATCTTCCATTTGAAGCTTAATTTTCCCTTCTTTAGAACCATCCTTTTCTTTCTCTTGGAATTGTTCAGAAAGAGGCATGGAACATATTTTACATTCTTTTAAATCTTCTTGAAGAATATTCTTGGCAATATCTTCCTCTTTTTCTTTTTCCTTTACTTGCTTAATACACTTTTATCAATAGAAAAATAATTATTAAGATAAAAAAAACTAAGAGTGTACCCAATTTCTTCGGCACTAAAGCATTTGGAAACTTTGTCATAAGCATTATCATAAAAACTATTACCCAAAATTTTCATAACTTTAATGTTCAAAGCAAAATCCCTTTCATAGTCATCATCCCATTCACTCCTTGGTTTGAAGGTAAAGCCATCCTCAAGAATATCCTATGGATATAAATCAAAAGCTTGTAAAAAACACTCCATTTTTTCTTTTCAAACCTTAAAGTAAGAACTATCAAAGAAAGAAGGTTTATAAATATCAACATATTCAAACATTGGATATCTTGAAATATTAATATTTTCTTTCAAAAAGGTGCGTTCAATGGTTGCCACAGATCTTCTTGAGATGGTTAAGTCTTTTAAACAAAAGCCTATAGCTCTAACATTAATGGTAGGACAAGGCAACCCATACCCAAGAGGGGGTGAATTGGGTGTTTTGAAAACTTTCACAATTTTTAGTGTTCTCTTTTAAAATCCCTTGATTTTGGACAGCCATGGGATGGCTTTAACTCAAACAAACACAAAATAGTTTGATGAAGATGTTTACACACAAGAAATAATAAATCAAAGCATTTATGTAAAGTAACTCATTTAACTATGCATATGCAGTGCCTCAATGAGCATATTTACAGAGGAAAAACACTTCTTTCAAACTCATCAACATCTAGGCAATATGATAAATAATAAATCACAAAACACTTAACAAAGTTCAACAATGAAAAAATAAAGCATTCTACAATCTCATCAATAAGAGTAAAACTCGATATCATAATATTAATTGCTAAAAAAATAGAAAGCAAGAATAGAGATATTCAAATACAAGATTTATATTGATTCCCCCCTTGAAAAGTAGTTTTCAAGGCATACATCTACTTCCAAGCTCTTAATCAAGCTTGAATTCATTAAATATTAGTGCCTTTAAGTTTAAACAAGCACTCAGAAAAGCCTTTATAATGATTGCTTAGTCACAATTGAAAAACCTTTTGAGAAGGTCAACCATTCACTTAAAAAGGAAAACAAAAAGCTCAACCTCTCTTTTTACCCTAAGTAAGGCACACCTTAGAAAACCCATATGTGTTTGAAAAATATAATAGAAATATTGCAAGAACTCTAAAGTATAGATTACAAAATGAGGCACAATAAGTGTAGATTCATTAAATCTAGCTCATATTGAAGAAAGTAGATAATGAATTGAAGCACAAATTAAAAAGAATGTTTACTTATGAGAAAATAAAGCTTCACACTAAGAAAAAGAAAGAGTGTGAAATGGGTACTTATATCAAATAAACATGGCACACAGTAAAATGATTGTTATTTCAAAAATAACCCTTTGGATCAAAATCATAATCATGATCACACATTCAATTCTTTAGTTTCTAATAAGAATTGCAAAATCTAGCTTTGAAGTTCTAATTAGAATATTGATTAGAATCTTGAAATCTAGTTTTGTAGGCTTCGATTTGAATTATAGAAAAATAGAATAAATACCAATTTGAATTGCCTTGAATTACAAAGTTTTTGTCAATTCTAAGGTGCTTGTAATCAGAATCGCAAAATCAAGTGTAAATTTCTTATTTGAATCACAAAACACACTACACTTGTCCTACTCTCACAATCAAGATTACAAATATAATGTAAAATTACTAATTTCAATTGCAAGCCTAGTGTTTGAAAAAAAAATTGAAAATTCATATCAAAATCATTCAAAACCATTTTAGACATTATAATTAAATCGAAAAACATATTTTCAAACTTAAAGAATTGGATAAATTATTTAAGAATATATTGGAATATTTTTTGTGAAAATTTTCAAAAGCTTTTTAATCAAAACCACATGGAAAACCTTCTAAAAATAATTTTGAACAATGAGCTAAATTCAATTAATTCAAAACCTTTACAAATTTAACTATACGGTGCCTAAACTAATTCTTCATCAAGAAATCCAAGGTAATTCAAAACTAATCTACTAAAATTAAACGAAAAGTAGTGACTAAGGATAACAGTATAAAGGGTTTCAAGTTTTAACCCCACTCAATCCAAATCGTCATCTGTCCTTTATCCCCACCTTGAAAAAAAAAAGGTTTTTGTCACTTTTTTTAAACTTATTTTTTTCAAAACAAAAAAGAAAAATTATCTCTTAACCTTTTCTAAAAGGGAAAATCCAATGATTTGATCATTCTAAAATTTCAAACCAACTGGTCTTGGTCCTATTTGCGAAAGGATTTATAATTTATTTTCTTATATTTACTAATATGATTGACAAATGTTTTTTAAGTTGGATCCATATATATAGATAGGTGATGGGAAGTGTAATGATATTGCTATTGAGATTGAAGCAATGCTAGACAAGACAGAAGCTTTCATGATAATGGAATGTTGCATTTATAGGGTGCCTTATCAAATCCAGAAAGTAAACGAAGATGCTTATACCCCAAAGGTTGTTTTAATTGGTGCTTTTCACCATTGGAATCCAATCCTACAAATAATGGAAAGTTAGAAATAGGTATATCTCAAAAGATTCCTCCAAAGAACCAAAATAGACTTGGACAATTTAGTTAGTTGTGTGGAAGAGTTAGAACAGAGGATTCGTTGTTGTTACTCAGAGGACATTGATTTTCTCAAGGAGGATTTTGTGAAGATGATTCTATTGGATGCCGGATTCATACTTCAGTTGTTCTGTCAAGTCTACTATAGGGAGAAGACAATAGATTATGATTTGCATGAGAACAATGGTTAATGACTAATATAATAATGGATTTATATTTATTTGAGAATCAACTTCCTTTTTTTATTCTTAATGAGCTATACAATCTAGCCTTTCCCAATTCTGAAAAAGATAACCTTCCAACATTTCTTGATATCACGTTTGATTTACTTGCAACTGATAATAAGCAAAAGTTACACCATGACTCTGTTACCATATGTTATGTCACAGATTTGCATAGAACATTTCAGTTACAACCATTTGATAGAAATCATTGAGGGAGGAAAAAATACCAAAGCATGTTCACTCTATAACTCAGTTACGTGAAGTAGGAGTTGACCGGCTGCCGAACCAAGTCAAGATTAGAAATTTATAAAATTGAAGCTACCTAAACTACTTGTAGCATAAGCAACACCAGGTCGAGCCCTTGAATCATTTTAGGACGATGTTATCAATCAAATTAGGAGATGTAAATGGGGGGGTTTGGCAAAAACTACACTAACATCTAAACTACTAAACAGAATTGGAAATGACAAATAACAAGTAACTAGCCCAATGAAATCAACTAGCTTGAGATTAATGCATCCTTGATCACTTATGGTTTATCCAATTGTTGAAAATCATAGCAAGAAGCCTTGGAATGATTAATGAATCTATCCTAAGCAGTCAAGATTTAGCTAAGCAAATAATACATCAAAAGCTCAATGCATTACTTAGTTTTCCTATCCTCTTCCTAATATCGATCATTAAGCAACAATCATATAATATCTAAATCAAATAAAGCCATCAAACTCAAATGTTCACTATAAAATAGAGAGGAAAAGGAAAGAAATGGCCGCAATTGAATGCAAGATGAAAGAATAAAACCTCAACATTAATATTTAAGTTTGCAGCCCGTTGTGCTTATTACAACTTTAGCCTTCCATGGAAGGCAGAAACTACAAAGAAAAATGAAGAAAATGTGTTACACTACTCCTACTAGAAACTAAGCTAAAAACTACTTGCTAAAACTGAACAAAAGACTTCAGACAAAATGGCTTTGCCCGGGTAAAAGGAGAAAGCAGCTACTGGTTGGTGGGAGCAAGTAGAAAGCTATCTGCCTTTGCATGTTGTCCTCAATGTAGAATTTTTTCTTCACTTCTTTTAGTGACTTATGGGTCTCCAGCTGGTTGAGTGTGAGTTGGAGCAAAGGATGTGCAATTGAGCTTAAAATCCATGCCAATTGGGGGCCTAGAAAGTCCAGTCCTGAAGAAACCCAGCTCGCAGCAATTCTATCTCTGGGTTGCAGCACATTTTTCGTACCCATAATGATCCATTTAGCTCTAGAAGTCTTCATATGAAATGTAGCATTATGTCTTAGCTTCCATTTGGGGTTAGTTTGACGTCAATTTGACTTTTATAACTCCATTTATTGTCTAATTAGTGCGTAAAGATCAGGCTGCCCAAGATAGTATTCTAGTCTTGAATTCAACTCCAATTTCAGATAGCCAATTGTGTGATTCAGCCTTAGAAGTCTTCATGAAAGTTGTAGGTCTATCTCTCAACTTTTTTACAAGATAAGAATCACATTAATTGGACAAGTGTAGCTCGAGTTATAACTAGATTATAGAAATTGCTCAAATTAGCCAAATTTTGCAGAATTTTCCAAATTGATTCCAATTGACATCACACTATAAATATATCTTAACACAGTTAAAAGTAAGTCATTTTGGACCTTAAAATGCTAAGTGAGAAGACAAATAAATGATTGAAATATTGTGTTATCAGGAGTCAATTTCAAGGTAAATGAAGCAGGCCAATGCTTGTTAGATTTGGAATCTTCAAGATGTGTTCTCAAAATCCCCCACTTGCAAGTAGAGGACTCCATTAAGATGAAATTTCATAATATAATGGCTTTAGAGCAATGCTACTACCCTAATGAACAATACATTATAGACTATACTATGGTTTTAGATCAACTTGTAAACAAGGAATCAGATGTGGAGGTTCTGGTTAAAATGGGAATATTTTGGAACATGCTAGGTGACAACAAGGCTGTGGCTAAACTTGTTAATGGTCTTTAGAAATATATCACGTTCTTAGACTTCAATCAACATTACCATGTTATCTGCAAGGATTTGAATGACTTCTATGAAGATCCTTGTCACACTATGATGACAAATTTAAGACGAGATTATTGTAAGACTCCTCAGCAAACTGCTACTTCCTTTGCTGCAATTGCAATCCTTGTTTTTACTTTTATTCAAACAATTTGTTCTATTTTTCAAGTACTGAAGTAGACTGGGTTTAAACTTTTGATGTATTTTGAAAATACGTATAAAAATATTATTCGATTCCTCATATGTATGGCTAAGGATTGGTGTTGTATAACTTAATTATTAACATGTATGAGAAACTCAAGACTTATAGATTTCCTTTTCCCGGTTTGCAAATGTCCCAAATAATTCCCTGTGATCATGATGACAAAAAGGGGTTCCAAGTTTTAATTTATATAAACTCTATAGAATAAATTAATAATGAAGTGACATATCATCAA
>JANHAO010023030.1:0-12014 GCA_026873985.1 Saraca asoca
TTTTTCTAATTACTCCAAGTTTAGTTACTTTAAGTGTTTGCTTAGTTATTTTTTGCAACCATAGTTTATAGTTTATGGTTAAGTTAGTGTGACGTGACTGATGTAAAGTTGCTTCTGTCGAAAATTCTTGATGTGTAATCATAGCTTTGCTTGATATTTTGTATTTGTATATATGGTAAGGATGTTCTCATCAGTTTAAAAGTGAAGAAATAGGAAAAAAAATTTCTGCAGTTTTTAGAAAAAACCAAAAAACTTTATTCTCCCATGCAACTATTCTTCTCTGCCTCTCTGCTTCTCTGTTCTACTTGAAAAAAGCAGCATCTAGTTAGTATTGTTCTTCTTTTATTCTTGTCTTACAGCCAACAAACTGGTATCAAACCTCCAAGATCCTTGGTGCCAAGACAAATTTGAAGATGACATCATCAAATATCTCTCTTCCAGCACCTTCAGTTTTTGGGGGAGAAAACTATGATTATTAGGCAATCATAATGATGTCTATTCTCATGGCACATGAGTTATGGGACATTATCAAATATGACTATAAAAATCCAGAAGATGCAGCTCAGCTTACTGATGAAAAGAAGAAGTTGAAGGAGGATGCAGCCAAGGACATAAAGCTCTCTTCTTTCTTCAATCAAAGTCCTAGATTTAGTTTTTAAAAGAATTTCTAATGCTGATACAGCTAAGAAGACTTAAAGCACTCTGCAGGAGGAGTACCAGGGGACAGAGAAGGTGAGATCCATTAAACTCTTAACTTTAAGAAGATAATTTGAAAATTTGAAGATGAAGATAGTGAAAATGTGGGTGAGTATTACTCAAAGTTGCTAAAGTTGTAAACCAAATGAAGCTTTATGCAGATTTCATAAATGATCATAAGGTTGTAGAGAAAACATTGATTAATTTGCCTAAAAATTTAATCCTAAAGAAGCTGTCATAGAAGAAACACATGATTTAAGCAAGTTGACTGCTAATCAGCTGGTTGGAGCCTCGGAAGCATATGAACAAATGTTGAATATAAGAACTTTTACACAAGTTGAAGGCGCCTTTCAATCTCAATTAAAACAAAAATCTCTTGTTGACAAATGGGGTAACAAGTCATAGAATGTTGAAAAGAATGCAGAAACCAGCAAATCTGGTTCAAGCTCAAAAGAACCAGATAAAAAGGCAAAATTTCCTCCTTGTGGAGTTTGTGAAAAGACAAATCACTTGGAGAAAGATTGTTGGTTTAAATGGAAGTCACAATGTAGATTTTGCAAGAAGTTTGGGCATGTATAGAAGAGTTGCAGATTGAAACATGGACAATCCTCTGATAAAAAACAAATCCAGAAGACTCATGTATCTCAAATTGATGAAGATCATCATTTTCTTGCCTCCCGATTAACCTAAGAAGACTCTAAAGCAACCTAGTTCGTTGATAGTGACTACACAAATCATATGAAACCAAATTCAACATTTTCTATGAGCTTGATCCATCAGTAAATGTACCAATCGAGATGGGAAATGGAGACATATTGGAGATAGGTGGAAAAGGGACAATTGCCATTTTGTAACACCTCAATAGGGAAAAAAAAATTTGAAAATTGAAGTCTAGTGGATCTTAATGAATATTTTAAAATTTTCACTGTGGCCAAAGTATAATTTTTCCTTTTTTTTGATGGACTTTGGTCAGAGTTTAAGTGTTAGTGGGGGCCAAAGTATAATTTTTCCCTATTTTACTTTTGTTTTTTTAATCCCAGTGCAAACCCCTGGCATACTTTCTTCTTTTTTCCTTCGAAAGTCCTCCTCTGCTCCTCTACATCTTCTTCGTCTTCAAGAACCCAACCACCGTTTGGCCTCTTTTTTCTTTTCTCTTCGATCCGACAACCTTTTTGTCATGCTGGTTCTTTGGGTTGAGCTCCATTTGGCTTGGATCAAAGCAGCTATAGGACCCCTTGTTCCAGCCTTGTTTCTTTGTTTCCCTTCACTTGTCCGGCGACTAGGATGACCCGATCAATGGCTTGTCCTTCTCCTTTGTACAGCTCCGTCCAAGTAACAATTAGCCACCAGTTTCTTCTCCTTCAGCAGCTTCGATCACCATCTTCTTCGGGTGCTTTGTTTTCCCTTGTTCTTGGCAATCCTTCTGGCCTCCGGAGTTAATTGGTGCCACCGTCCTCCTCTTTCAATTGCCATCGATCAGCCATGTAGTTACCCTGTTTCAGCTTATCTCCATCCTCTCCTTTCCTAACGAGTTTCTCTAATGAGCACACCCATTTTTCTGCTTGGCCTCTTCATCGACACTGCCATGAGCGATGAACTAGTCCAACTTTGCCGGTGACAACAATCATCTCACCTCCTTTAGCTAGCCTCCTCTGCCTTGCTGGTATTATGCAATAATGATCTTATTTCTTCAGCCAACCGTAGCTAGTGACAACTCCACTGTCAATCTCCCTTCAATGGCCAGCGGGCTTCATTTTGCCTTTGTTGTACTTATCCGATAGCATACCCAAACCCTAATCGGCCACTAGGAAGTAGGTACTGCTTCTTTCCAAGATTAATTTTTATCTACATAAAATTATCCTAATTGAAATTTAAACATCAAAAACTATAATATTTTTGAAATGGAAAATCTGTTATGAGGGTACGTGAACATGGTAACTAGGGTTGATAAGCTAATTTGGGAAAGTGCTAGTTTAAAACAATTTCATTTGAAGTTATCTAGATATCCTCAAGGTGAGTGGATAATCCTACTCTTTTGTGAATCCTTTTTTACAAAACAAAATAAATTTTGTTATTCAGAACATTAGAATAAGATGAATATTGTTGTTAGTTTGACTTGAAATTTTTATCCTGTGATACATAAATATGAAAATGATTTATCCTAGCATATTTCTATATTTTATAATAATTACTGTTTATAGAATCAGTGATTTCACTTTACTGTGATATGAAATTTATGATATTATTGAATTTTATATTACCTAAAATGATTGACAATATTTTTTGATTATTGATATCATGATTTGAATAGAACTGTTTCTTATCTTTGAATATATCTGGTTGCATAATGCTTTTTGATCGATTATGTGTTTTTGAAATCCTTAATCCATTGGAAAACCCTTAAGTGCATTTGTGATTAGAATATCTATTGGAGAAATAAGGAGAAGAATATTTAAATATCTAATTGGTGTGTTTGGTGTATTATGAAGATATTTGTTAGGTGCGGCTACCTTTAGGAATTATCCTTTGAATTCCAATTGTATTTTAAAAGAAGAAAATCTAGAATATTTACTACTTGTATGTTGGTAAATTTTAGAAAATCTCAATGATTTTCCTGTGTTTACCTCATGATGAGTATCTCTCACAATATTATGCTTTGTTAACTCTCTTAATTTGTTGAACACTATATTTCCTGACTTGACTTTTTTGATGATTTAAAGTTCCAAAATTTATTTTGAGATTATTTCTTTTAAATTGGTAAGCTTATCTTTACAATTGCATGTTTTATTATTTGGATTTTGAACATGATCTGCAAATTGAGCTTTGGATTTTTTTGAGGGATTATTTGCTCATTGAGTTTATGTGAAACTTACCTTATTTTCTTTCATGTTTTTTAGAGTCTGAAGTCACCCCCACTGTCCATCTTTACCCATCTGGTTCAGGATTTGCTCCTTAACTAAGTAGATCATTTCCTGCGGAGCTTAAGGTATATAAATGGTGTAACTACTGGTAGTTGGCATAATTGTAATGTGCATATGTGTTGTCTAGTAGGTTTAAGACTTATGTTGCCTAGGCTATTTAGTCTTGATTTTTGGATGTACAAGTTGTGTATAGGGCATGTAGCTGTTGTTTGTTATATAGGGCTTGTGTCCGAAAGTCTAAAAAATAGAGGAAACTCTGTCAGATTTTTTAGTAGAAATTAAATGAAAATATTCGATTTATGCATTGACTTGATATTGGTTTTGATAAAGTTTAGACATATTAGAAAAGATTTTGCATTGTTAGGCTTATAGAGTGTTTCCTAATGGTGACCTTCTATGCTGATCACATACCATGGATCGAGGCATGACAAAGTTAGTACCAAAGCATGGTCTAGAGTATAAGTGCATGATTAAAGCTCTCCAACTGTCAAATTGGGATAGATGTATTGAGTTTATGTTAATGTGCCTGGGAGCATGACACGTAAATAAGGATATGTTAATGCTCATATCATGAATATATTGAAAATCTCATTTCCTAAATCTTATATTGCTACTTATATATATTGAGGGTCTTAGATAAAGATATATTGAACAATATGGATCTTACCCTTATTCCTTTAGGGAAATTTATATACTCCTTTAATTATTGTAAACTCTTTGAATTTGACAAGAATGCAAAGAATTGTTTTTGTATCAAGAAACACAACAGAAAATTAAGTAGTAAATGTGCAAAATAGTTCTTGTGTAGAATTTAGAAATGATGGAGAAAAAAAAAAGATTCAAGATACAAGATTTTTAAAGTGGTTTAACTTGAATTGAAATCGCAATTCAAGTCTACTCCATTGGATAATATTCAACTAGATTACCACTTTTATTATCAAAAAATCAGGATTAAAATAGGCTCTTCAATTGCTAGTTTAAAATACAAGAATTACAATAGGGATCTTGCTAACCTAGAAGATTTTTACCTAGCTCTTCCAAACCTAAGATAACCATAAGATTTTTTATAGGCTCTTGCCAACCTAAACAAGATTCCTATCAACTTAAAAATCTTTAAAAAAAAATAAGATAAGGTAAGAAATACAATACCAAAGTTTGAGATGAAAATCTTGAACATCTAATGTGAATTCTACAGAGATTTGATTCAAAATCTTTTTGATTTGATAGATGTAATGAGGTAGAAGCAAAATCTAAATTAGCTTTGATTGCTCTGTGAATTTCACACTTGAAGAAGAGAGAAAGATATGAAATCTAATGTATAGTTGAATAATGGTTAGGGATTTTTATCACTTTTATAACCATTTATAATAGAATAACTAATTTTCAATTTGTGAATCGATTCTTGAATCAATTCAGAGTGGTTACAACTAATGAACATTATGAAATCAAGTCTTAAATTAATTCAAGACAAAATCTTAACCTTTGGTAAAATTTTTTTTTTCAAAACTCTTTTTCATGAATTGATTGAAATAGATTTTTGAACATGAATCGATTAGTGAATCGATTCTTAAGACGTAAAATAGTTTTATAAAATCTGTACTTGTGAAAAAGTCTTTGTTTGAAAAATATTTGATTTTTGTTTTCTTCAAGTGGTTTATTTATATCTCATTATATCAGATAAAAAATATTTTTTTGAATCAAATCTAATTTGAATTCACTTACAAAAGATCTTATAGAACTAAAATAATTGCTAACTCTAATTTTGGATCTCTTGAATCATATATACTTTGACCCCACAAAACAAATAATAGCAAATAGTGAAATATATTGTTAGATAATGATTTAAACAAAAAATTGTAAAAATTATTTTTCAACATCAAAATAAAAAAAATATAAAGTTAAGGTAACCTAGACTAACATATATAAACATATTTGAATATTGCCTAAACAATTCTTCTACTTGATAATAGAAAGATGCCTCTTAGAACTAGATTTTTGGCTCATGTTGGACGCCGATCTAAAGAAGCATTTGAAAAAGCATTTCACAAACTATCTTTTTCACCATCACTACTTCGAGGTAGAGTAGAACTAGGGGCTAAGGCCGTGCCAGGGATTGAGGCAAGGTTGTATGTGAAGAAGTGTAGCCATAAACTTTTCAACTTGAACTAGATGCTCCTTCCACTCCTAGAGCTTCAGCTAGCCTGTCCATTTCAGATGCCCCATCATGGGCCACAAATTTACAGATAGCAAAGAAAAAGCTGGGAAGACAGAAGAGGTCCCTAGCAGCCTTGATCAGTGACAAAGTTAACCTACAATGTAGATTGTTAAAAGATGCGTGAAGCAATTGAATTGTCAATGAGGCTACACTAACCAGACGGTGGAGGATGTAAATGCTGCCATTTTCACTTTTGGTTCTTATTGACTAGGAGTACATGGACTTGGAGCTGACGTAGACACTCTGTGTGTTGGCCCCTCTTATGTGAATTGAGAGGAAGATTCCTTTATCATTTTGCATAACATCTTGGCTGAAATCGAAGAAGTTACTAAACTTCAACCAGTTCCTGATGCTCATATCCTAGTAATGAAATTCAAGTTCTAGGGAATATCAATAGATTTGCTTCATGCAAGTATATCGCTTTTGGTTGTCCCAGAAGACTTGGACATCTTACAGAGTTCCGTGTTGTATGATGTTGATGAACTAACTGTTTGTAGTCTTAATGGTTGTCGAGTGGCTGATCAGATTCTTAAGTTTATTCCAAATATTTAGCACTTTTGCATGACACTAAGATGTTTAAAGTTTTGGGCTAAAAGGTGAGGTGTTTATTCAAGTGTTACTGGATTCCTTGGTGGTGTAAATTGGGCCTTTTTAGTTGCTTGAGTTTGCTAGTTTTATCGTAATGCAATCCCAGTATGTTAGTTTGTCAATTCTTTAGGGTTTATACATAATGGCTGTGGCCAAACCCTTTAATGCTATGTTGTATAGAAGAGTATGAATTGGGTCTTCCCATATTGGATCCTCGTAGAAATCCATGGGATAGATTTCATCTTAAGCCAATAATTACTCTAGTATAACCTTGCATGAATTCCAGCTACAATTTTCAGCAAGCACTTTTTGCGTTATGATGGATCAGTTCTGTCACAGTAATAAGATTTGTGAGGAAGTTGTTTGGTAGCTTAAATTCAAAACTTCATCTATTGAAGAGAACTTTGTAGATGATCCGTGGTCAAGAAATGAGGACACTGTGAATTCATCTTCACATTGGTGGAAAACATGTTCTGTCAAGACTGTTTTTCCATTCTCCAAGGAAGGTATGTCTACAAGTTATGATTCTGCAATTTATTCTGACAATGAAGAGGACAAAAGAAGGGCAGAAATAAGTGATTTTAAGGTAGCAATAAAAGAACAAGTGGACGAAGTGGGGAGAGTCCTTTAGTTAGGCAAGTTACAAAGCAGTTCTGAACAGAAGACCATCAGTAGCTTAGGTTTTCCGCTGACACCTGAGAATTAGAAGGAAGAGCTACCTAGATTTCCTTTTGTTAAACTTAAGTCAGAGGATAAGCTACTAGCTATAACTTGGGAGAAGAAGTTTGAGTGTGATGGGTCGGCTTTAAAACTTGCTAGTGTTGACAATACTTTACTTTAACATCATATTTGGATGTGCCTATTGGACGAAGAAATTAACCAAGTAAGTGTAAGGAGACTTGCAAGGGGCAGTTGGTTATCAGTAAGTTAAGGGATTGCAAATGATACATTTGATCTTGTATCTGGTTTTACTACAGTTGGTGATGGATTGAGTGAATCTATTGACTACCCTAATGAATATTGGGACTCTAATAAATATGATGATGATGATGGCTACATGAGATAGCCTATTGAGGATAAGGCCTGGTTTTTAGCACATGAAATTGATTACCCAAGTGAAAATGAAAAGAGGACTGGGCATGGAAGCATTCTAGATCGTCAAGACAGGGTTCTAGCCAAAGATGAGGATGATGATCAATCTTTTGTTGAGGAGGATTCTTACTTCTCTGGAGAACAATACCTTCAAGTGAAGAATGTTGAACCAGTCATAGCTTCAGATGATCCTATTGGTCTATCAGTGACTAAAATGTATGAAAGGACTAATGAGAATGATTTAATGGCTCAATATGATGGACAGTTGATCGATGTATAAAAACTTAATCTAATGCGTGCAGAGCCAGTTTGGTAGGGATTTATCACTTAGACAAATGAACTTGTCATGTTAGGGGATGGGAAAGTTTTAAATGACAGTGGAAGATCTCGACTTGAGGATATTTGCATGGATGATGATCAGCAGCGATGTTGCAGAGATTAGCAGTGAAGTGCGTGAAAGTTTGGTTGGTGGTAATAGTGAAGGGGATTTAGAATATTTTCATGATCACGATGTTAGACTTGGTGGCTCTAGATATGCTCATAAATCTAATGACAAATCAATAAAAAAAGATCATAATATATAGTAAAAGTGGTAAAAGTAAGTAAAATAAATGTCATTACGAGTGATAAGGGTGTATGCTTGCAGATGAAAACTCATACTGATGGGAACTTTTCATTTCCCCTATCACTAATCAAAAGATAGCCAAATGATTTAGGTTGGCTCTAGTAAGTCCAAATGGTCAAATAAATGCTATGCCGGTGAAACTGAAGATTGTTTTAATGCATTTATGGGATCTAATGACATGCTTGCTCGATGGAGAAGGAAAGGCACTGATTCTTCACTTGTTAAAAGTTCTAGGATTAATATGATTTTACACAAAGTCGTAAAAAAATAAGATTAATATGAAAACTTATCCAAGAAAAATAAATATGTATGTAATTCTACTACATCCTATGATTCTTTCACAAAAGAGTCAAATACCTTTAGTTCAAACAATGAGAATTCATACCTTGCAAAATTAAAAAAAAAATAAATTAAATGATTTTTAAATTGACAAAGAATACAAAGAAAAATAAAAAATGAAAAATGGATAATTTAGTTTTGTGTTGATCCTTTCAAAATCAACACCTTTATGTCTTGAAATATCATAGACTATGATGTAAATCAATTTTACCAAAGTGAAAAAAAAAAGGATTACTTTTTCAAATTACTTAGACAAGCACATCCTAATGCATGCTAGAAGTGATGAAAACTCAATCATCATAAATGTCTATAGAGTTTAAAAATGAAATAAATTGTAGAGTTATATGATATAAAAGGTTAATTGCATTATCACAACTAATCTAAACAAATTGTAACCTTAAATAGAAAATCCATAAAATTAGGAAAAGGACTTGCCATTCAAAAAGAAAATAGACAAGAAAAAAAGAGAAAAAAAAAACTCTTCGAATTTTGTCACGAGAAAGAAATTTAAGACTGTCTATTCTTTCTTTCTTTGATTTCTCTTATCTTCTCCATGATTTTTTTTTGGTATCTTTTCCCTTTTAATTTCTTTATATCTTCTCTCTCTCTCTCTCTCTCTCTCTCTCTCCATTATTTCTCATTCTTTCTTCTTAATGATTTTTGGTGTGTACTTTCTTCTTTGGCATATTCTCTATTTATAATTAGAGAAGGACTTTTAGATATTGATTATCTTGAATTTGTTTATGTTCCCCTATCATTCTTCGAAATAAAAGATAAAATAAAGTGATAAATAAATAAATAAATAAAAATGAAAATAAAAGAAAGTATTATACACTTTTGTATCATTTTTTTTTGTTAAAGCAAAATCAAAACCTTTTTTAATATATTTTTTTAGATGTATTTAAATGTAATCTACTAATACAATATATTAAGATTAATTAATTAATTAATTGACGAAGAATATATCCTCTTTCTGATGATAATCATCTTTGATGTTATGTCCTTTCTAAAAAATACTTAAAAAGATAACTAATTGGGGGAGGATAAACCATCTCCCTGATAACAATTATTTTCAACTTTGTATATTTTTTTTTTTAAAATAATTTAAAAGATAATTGATTGGGGAGGATGAACTCTCTCCTTGATAATAAGTGATAAAAAATAAAAATTGAGCTAATCTTATTCAAACAAAATTTAATGATAAACTCAGAAAAAATATATTTTATATATTCTTTATCCTTTATTTTTTAAATATATTTTTAGATATATGAAATGAAAATATATGACAACTAACATGACAAAATAGAATATTATCAATTTAATTTTTTTTAAAATGATAAAAGTTAAAAATAAAATAAAATTCCAAATTTTGTACTATTTGCATTTTGTAATATTATTATTTTATTAATTTTCAGATTAACTCAAATAAAATACAGTGTTCACAGAGTTGGCATAATCCAACTATTAAACACCTTAAAGTGTTTGGTTTTCCTTGTTGTATGCATGTTTCAGATGAGAAAAGGTCCAAATTAGAAGACAAAGTTGAGAGAGGCAATTTCTTAGCCTATAGCACTCAAACTAGGGGTTAAGTTTATAACCTGAAAACAAACAATATTACTATCACTAGAAATGCTCAAGTTGATGAAGATGGAGTTTAGAATTGGGAGGAGTCCAAAGTTGCAAAAAAGTTGATTTATTATCAAATGTGTAGCCACTACAAGATGAATCTCATCAAATTGAAGGACGTGATAGTGATTCATTACATTTAGATTCAAAAGCCACTATTCCCTGCGAGGTAGCACCTCTTCATCAAGAGGAGGCTCAACCACCTCTGAATCACTTCCGAGAAGAACAAAATCTCTTGCTGAGATATATGAGAGTTGCAATTTTGCTGCATTAAAACCAAGTAACTTCAATGATGCATCACAACACAAGGAGTGGCTTTCAACAATGCACGAAGAGAAGAAGATGATTAAAAAAAAATGAAACATGGAAATTGGTCCCTAGGCCTGATCATAAAAAGGTCATTGGGGTCAAGTGGATTTACAAAGCCCAATTGAATCCAGATGGATTAATTAATAAACTCAAAGCTAGACTTGTTGCTAAAGGCTATGTGTAAGAACTAGGAGTAGATTACTATGATACATTGGCATTAGTTGCTAGGCATGACACAACAATAAAAATCTTGATTGCATTGGCAACTCAAAAAAGATGGAAGATAAATCAATTATATGTGAAATCAACATTCTTAAATGGTTATTCAAAAGAAGTTTTTGTTGATTAGCTTGAATGTCACAACCTGATCCACGGTACGTAATCGATGTAGAAGGTCATCGATAGGTAACCCATTACAAGCCTAACAATATAGTAAAATCCTTAATATGACACAACTCTTAGATGGAAAACAAATAGACGAGTATAAAACATGCAAGAAGTAAGGACACCTAAGCAACATAGATATAATTATCAAAATGCTTCATCAAATTTTTGACAAAAATCCTATAGAGTTTCCTCTATTTTTTGAACTTTGGGAACTAGGCTAATAAATTACTAAGGGCTACACGTCCTACTCATAACCTGTACAACTAAATAGAAGATAACAAAAGCCTATACATCACAATATGCACAAACTACTAAGCAACAACTAGATACAATCACATGAACGACTCAATTACACCAACTGTCAAAAATACTACCATTAATATGCATTTAAACTTCGCAAAAGAAGTCTACCTAATTAAGGAATAGACTCAAGTCTAGATGAATGTGGGTGAATAGCAGGAGTAGCCTCAGGCTTTGAAAGTAAGAAAAAAAAATGGAGTGAGTTTTATAGAAATCCAATGAGCACATAATTCTCAAGGAAACCTAAGGTTACTTACAAATCATGTTTGTCAAGTCCCACAAAATTCGATCTTGCCCTTTAGATCATTAGATCTATTTTTGTATTCTTTTTAATGAGTTGCATGTTAGTTCTTTGATAGATTCAAGAAAAAGATGATAAAAATAATTATTGCAGCAGATTTGTTTAATATTAAGATGACTTAACTCACAAAATGAATCAGCAATGTAGTAGGAATAATAATGCAGTAATGTAGTAAACAATATTGTAGAAACCAGAAAATAAAAGTGCAGTAAAGAATAAAGATCAAGAGACACAGATTTTTTAAGCAGTTCAATTTGAATTGAAATCGCAATTCAAGTCTACTCTGTTGGATAATCAATACATCAAGATTTAATCAGACTCCTAAACTGCCAATTTTACAACACAAGACTTTATAGCCTTTTTGCTAACCTAAACACACAAGAATTAAATAGGGATATTGCTAACCTAGAAGAATTATATAGGGCTCTTCCAAGCCTAAAAACTAGATTTCTAATACCCTAGAAATCTCAAAAGAAAATAAATAGTAAGGTAAGAAATACAAAACCAGAATTGAGATGTAAATCCCAATCATCCAATGTGAATTCCTTAACAACTTTGATTCAAGAGCAATTGGATTGAGAAAATTTGTGAGGAAGAAGAGAATCAATGTGAGCT
>JANHAO010023031.1:0-12042 GCA_026873985.1 Saraca asoca
TATGATGCGCAATTATGGTTTATTGTTGAATCTTCAAGTCGTCACATGGGCCAAGTGGGAGATTGTTAGATTATTTTAATAATATGTAGTGGCCTATATAACTAATGGACTGTCTTTAAATAAAAGATGACCTAATGTAATGGTTGTTTGGTCTAATGATAATTAAAGTCAGTAGGGGTTATTTTAAATTTTAAAATTTAAAATTAAATCCATTCCCTCTCCCTTCATATAAGTAGTTGTCTGTAGTTAGAAAAAGGATATAACAATAGAATACGTATCTTCATTATCAAAGATATAATCAGAGGAAGGAAGAGAGGGGAAAAACTTATACAAGAGCATTGATCAAGAGGAATTAAAAGAAATCATTAAGATCAAATTATAGATTCAGATAAGAGTCTTTAACCCTTCAATATAGATATTAAATGCAATAGTGAGAATTATAATATTCAAGATCTCTTTATGATTTAAATTCTTTTAGTAACAAGTCACTTAGTATACACATAATTTATTTAACAAGTATCTATAGTATACACAATTCTTTTAGTAACAAGTCACTGAATAAGGGAAAAACCTTAAAATAATATTGGATGTTACTGTATTATTAAAGATATTAACAAGTATTAAAAGAATTTGAAAAATTGTTAATTATATAAAATTTGTATTTGTATTTTTATTTTAAATTATTTAATGATTTCAGATTAATTTGTAACTTCTAATTTAAATATTGATATTTCTTGTTATTTTTATGATTTTCAAGAAACTTTTGTGGAGTTACTCTTGTCGAGTACAAAGACGCACTAAATTTTATCTATGATAATATGATACAACGATGAGAGAGATTTTATCTCCACATGATACATGAAAGGGCTTTATCTACCCCCATTAGGATTGAGCAAATTTGAAAAATTTCAATCTGAACCAACTGATCTGGCCTGTAAATATCCGATAACAGTCGGTTTTATATTTCGGCTAGTTGGAACCGGGCGTCGGATTTAAAAGTTTTTCGAAGTTCAAAGGATTTTTGCTTTAATAAGAATTATTTGCTTGAAACCGAACCAACTGAATGAATAAATGATAGGCAAATTTGTTTGTTTTAAATTATTTAAATTGTTTCCCTCCGTTGGTGTTTGCCCATTATCCAGTCCACGTGGCATTCCATTATTTTTCAATTTTAATATAATACAATTTTCAATGTTTGACTCTTTTGGTACAAAAGCTCACGGCGGCTAACTTTCTCTCTCAATGAGACTGTCTTCTTCACCTTTGTATTGTTACATGTAAAAATCTACTTTACTCTTACCATCTCTGTTGTATAATTTCTAAGCTAATTTCTGATCAATGCTAATCCTTGCATTTGTAGTATATTTTTCTGCTTCATTTCCCTTTGCATGTTGCTTCACTAACAAGTCAGTGCTTTATTCTGTTAATTTAAGTTTTTTTTTTTTTGGTATAAACTATCTGTGTCAACTTTCGGCACCAAATGTCGAGATTCCGTGAAAGTGGTTGGTAAGACAGTAACTCCGGCTCAGATGATGATGGTGAATCATTACAGGAAGACATGCAAGAGGTTTTGTATACTAGATCTCGCAACGGTCCTGTAGTTAGTGATGACCCTTTCCTCATGGAACGCAATAGAACAAGTTGGAGACAGTGTCTAGTGGCTTATTTAGTTGATTCTAGAACATTTTCTCTTAGAAGACTTCGGATGATTCTACATACAAACTGGAATCTCAGAAATAGTTTTCAAGTTATAGGAAGACAAGATAATTACTATGTCATCCACTTTCGAAACCAGGAAGACTGTGAATATGTACAGGAAAATGGTCCTTGGTTTGTCCAAGGTGCTCTGCTGATCACTGACTACCTGAGGCCTAATATAGTGCTGTCAAACTGAACAGTAGATGTGGTCCCTCTTTGGGTGCAACTGTGGAACCTTCCACCGGAATATCAGACAATGGAATTTGAAGAATATTTGGGCTCAATGATTGGTCCTGTATAATGGATAGATTGTGCTGCTGATTCCCCTCACTTAGGATACATGCGGTTGAGGATTAATGTCCAGTTATATGAATCTCTGCTCATGGGCCTCATGATATCCCTTGACAATGGTGAATGGTTGTGGGTTCAATGTCGTTATGAAAGAGTTTTCTGCATGTGTTTTGCTTTTGGTTGAATAGGACATTAAGGCTGAAGACTGCTCTTGGGACAGAACAGAAATTAATGCTGCTATGACTAGACAATTCACTAGAATTGGAAACCTCTATAATGTTGAAATGGGAGTTAATATAGGAGCCCCTCACTTTGTGTTAGATGCTTGAGCATTTGCCTCCCACCTTTCTAGAAGAACTACTAAAATACAACTTATTTTTCAAGGCAATGACTTACTTATTATCGTGTTGGCTTCAGGAGAGTCTTTGATTATGATGTTAACATGACGGATGAAACTGTTAATATTGCCTCCCCATCTGAAAATAATCTCCGTCAGATAATAGAGGATGCTTACACTTTAGAGGACAATCCCACCCCTGTTGCAAGTCTAATTGAGTTCAGAAGATAATAAGCAAGAGCAAAACCAGGATGATGACATGCTGTAGGATGCCAGTGACGTAACAAATCAAATCTATGGCCCACCAAAACCACAATGGTCAAATGTCCATCTTTTCTCTCAGCAGGACTTTCGTATGGGCCAACAGCAACAGCTCAAAACTGTCACCACACCTTCTGGTGAACCCATCCTCATACGTGGCTTCATAGCACCTGAGCTGCCCACTACTCAACATGAAATGTCCTCCCATGCCCAAACTAATCAAAATGCACTAGCCTTTGAAATTCTGGTTCATGATGCTGTCTTGGATATCCTGAGTGGTCCACAGGGGCAATCCTCTCTTCCTGTCTTAGTTATCCCCCCTCAAATGTCTCCTTGGAATAAGATACTTACCTTATATCAACAGGGTTTGTCCTACCCTACTATCTCTCCAAGTGCTGATTCCTATAATCATATGCTAGCCCTGGGATTTGGGTGGTAGATCTCTCTTTCAAGCAGCATTACCTTGTTGTAGGTTACAACTTGACACAGCTCTCATTTCCTATAATAGTAGGGCGTGGTATGTGCCTCATTTTAATTACCCTCTCTGGCTCTATCCTATTCCCTGGTTCCTAATGTTTAGACTATGGGTGTGATGTCTTATAGTCTACTTACTTTCCCAAGGCTTTTTCCAACAACAGAATGTGGAATTAGCTAGAAAAAGAAAGAATGAACATTTGCATATGGATGTTAAAAAAAGAAGAGTTTGTTTAGAAGAACTCCCTGATGATTACAATGGAAAGATCCATCTAGCAAACAAATGCAGTGGCTAAATACTTTCCACCTATGCTCATTCTCCCTCCATTGCTCATCCACAAGAGTTCTTAGCTAGCAATGCTATTGCATTACTTTCCAATTGTTCAGATCAACTCAATCAGACTTCTTTCTCTCCATCCGCTAAAAATTACCAGTCTGCATGGCCTAGTAATTCTTCAATTCCTCAGTAGGTGGAGTTAACTAATTTGGGTGCAACTCATGTGGATCTATAGTAAAATATCACATCTAATCTGGACTCTGAATTATAAGAGATGATGAATGCTATCACTCATACTTTACAAAATCTACATTTGGGGTTCTAGGAGGCTGTCCCTATACAACCTCCTTTAGCAACATGAGGTTTTTATCTTGGAATTGTAGATGTCGTAGTTGTCCCTTTACAATACGAAGATATAGACTATTGATAAGAGAACACCAACTGCAGTTCATTTTGCTATGTGAGACTCTCTAAACAATAGATCAAACTAAGTCTTTTTTGCAACCTTCTGGATGCCATAATGTGATAAAGATGGATGTAATTGGACTTTAGGGTGGCCTTGTTATGGCCTAGACTTTAGGATTCCAAGTTCAAGTAATATCCATTTCCTCTAACTAGATTCACTTGAAAGTGGAATCCACTACCACTCCAGATTTCATCCTCACTAGTATCTATGGTTCACGCTAGCTAAAGGATAGACATGTGTTTTGGTCTTTCCTCAGGATTGTTCACAGGGAACAAGTTTCCTTAGTTTAACCTGCTTGGCTTTTAATGGGAGATTTCAATCAAGTTCTGGAGTTCATTGACAAACTTAGTTCTTGTCCTGCTCTTCTTAGAGTTGAAGCTTCTTGTGAAGTTATTTTTGTGTATAGATTTTATGATTTATTGCCTAGGGTAACTAGTTTACATGGACCAATCATAGGGAGGGGTTGGATTGTGTGTGAGAGAGGATAGACAGGATGATATATAATAATCAATGCTTGGGTGCTTTTCCTTACTCCTTGGTTCAATGTCTCCCCCTCCTTACATCTAATCACTCCCCCTTACTATTGACAACCAATAGGTTGTCTTCCCTCAAACCATAACTTTTCCTATTCAAAGCCTTTTGGACTACTCATCCTAATTGCCCAAAGGTAGTACAGAAAGCTTGGAACTTTAAGTGTCCTAGTTCTATAGCATTCAAGTTGATTAATAAACTGATTCAAACCAAGAATCACCTTAGAAACTAGGATAAAACCACCTTTGGTCATTTGTTTCATAAAATTGGAAAATTCACAGAATAATGAGGATAATTTGCTATAATCTAATGAAAAATGCATAACATAGGAACTGAAATATATGTTGAATTGCCAAGAATTAATATAGGCCCAAAAGGCTAGATAATTATGGCTAATCAATAGGCACAGAAACACTCATTATTTTCATACTTTGGTTAATAAAAGAAAGCCAAAACATAGGATTTTGAACATCAAAGATACCAATGGAACTCTCATTGAGGATCACCATCGTATTAAAGCTATTATAGTAAATCATTTCCATAATCTATTTCAAGCCAAACAATTTCTTGTAGATTTTCAAGTTCTAGATTCCCTACATTAACCATCGATTCCTAAGCTCTCTGCTTGACATAAAGATTTTTTTACTTAGGCCATTTTAGATTTGTGAAAATGAGCAAGTCATTAAGAAAATTCTACTAGACAATGTCCTTGATCCAGATAAATTCACAAGGAAATTTTATCAATAGTTTTGATACATAATAAACAAGGATATTACTAGGATGATTTTTTTATTCCTTCAAAGAGGCTATCTTTTTAAATCTATCAAAGCCATTATCATAGCCCTCATTCCAAAGGGTGAAATTCAATCAACATTTGCAGACCGTTTGCCTATTAGTTTATGTAATATGCTTTAGAAAATAATTTCTAAAGTGTTAGCCAAAAGACTACAGCCTATTTTGGAAGAGGTTATCACTCCTGTCCAAAATGCTTTTATCAGAGGGAGGTTGATTTTTGATAACATATTACTTACCTCTGAACTTATGCACTATTTAAATCATTCCAATTCTAAGAAGGATCATTGGGCTATTTTTAAAGTGGATTTATAAAGCCTATGATAGCCTGTCTTGGCAGTTCATTCAACATGTTCTTCAGCTGATGGACTTTCCTTCTGATTGGGTTTAACTGATCATGTAATGCATCACTATTATGCCAAATAAAGTCCTAATTAATGGGGATTTATCAAGTTGCTCTTTCCTCATTGTGGTCTAAGGCAAGGTGATCCCCTTTTACCTTACATCTTCATCTTATGCACAAATGTTCTTTCAATCATCTTAAATAATGCTAACACATCTAAGGAGATCTAAGGAATTTATCTAGGCAGGATAGCTCATATGATCAATCATTTGTTTTATGCAAATGGCCTATTGATCTTTTTCAAAGCCTTTAATTCTTCTTGCTCCACTCGTAATTCAATCTTTCAGGATTTCTACAAGTTTTTAGGCCTTCGTATAAGTCCTTACAAATCCATCATCAAATTTAGTCTTAATATTCTAAGGAGATTTAGGCATATGATGGCTAGTAGTTTGCAAGTCAAAGTGACATCCCAAATTAGGAAATATTTGGGAACTTATATAGATGGTCCAATGGATCAACAGAGCATTAAAGCTAAGCTCCTTTAGAAGATCTACAGGAAGTTAATATGTTGGAAGTTAAAGAATATATCTTAGGCAGCTCAGCTTGTATTATGTAAGAGTGTTATCAATGCTATTCCAACATATCATGTCTACTATTGTCTTATCTTAGCAATGCCACCATAAAATAGAAGCTACCATTGGGAATTTTTGGTGGAAAGGTTTTACAGATAACAACAGCTTCAATCTCATTAGTTGGGACTCCCTTATTGTCCCTATAGATAAGGGTGGAATTGACCTTAGAAGAATGAAAGAGTTCAATATAGCTTTAGTCTACAAATAACTCTAGTGCATAATTTCTCTTCCTAATTCCTTATTGGCCAAAACCTTCATTAGCAAATATGGCAAAGGGCAATTAGAGGACCTTTTTAAGGCTAGGCTTATCCCTTCATGGAGATGGAAAAGGATTCTCCCTATCTCTACTATCATGCATGATAACTTGCATTGGCAAAATGGTAATGGGCATAACATTAACTTAAGAAGCCCTTTCTGGAAGCCAGTTGTAGGACTTATGCTCTTTATTCTCAAGTCTGCCTCAAACTTCATAAACCTCTACTCCAATCATTGGGACATTTTAAAGCTCAACATAACTTTTTCTTCTTAAAAAATTTCTTAAATCATTAAGATCCTTTTCTCCATTATAGGGATCCCAAATTGGCTGGCCTAAACTACATCCGCTTCTAGCTCATACACAGTTCATCAAGGCTACCAACTTCTTCCTGCAACTTTTCCTTAGGTTAAGTTATGGACATTATTGTTCCCACCAAGATTCAAAGTTTTTTTGTGGAAACTATGTAATCACATCCTCTTTGTTGCAAAATTTCTTCATCACAAGAATATTAAGGTGCCTCTATTATGTTCCATTTGTGGTGTAAGTAATGAGAACCTTAATCACTTGTTTATACATTGTCCCTTCTCCCAGGCTCTTTGGTTTGGATCAAGCTTGTCAATCAAGCCAAAAGCATTAAATCCCCTTGATGTGATTCACTGAATTAGAAGATTTTTTGAGAGACAGCATTCATCTATAGAATTTCACTACCAACTAACTACCCCATTACTGGTATCCTCTTCACTATTTGGTCTTGAAGAAATGGAGCCATTTTTAGAGGGGAAATTCCTAATCCACTTGTAAGAATTAAATTGTGGCAAAAAAACCATGCAGACCATTTTTTTTTATCTTAGGTCACAAAATACTCTACTTGTTTCCCATCAGAGACCTTTTTTTTATCTCCCCTCCCTAATCTCTCCTTCCAGCTTCACCTTCCAAACATGATCAGATTATTCTACAAGCCTTTAAAAGCTCTATGAATTGGCATTAGAATGTTAGTTGTCACCTTGCCATAGATGCAAAAAATTAGTTGTTTATAAAGGGTATTTTCTCCTTCCCTATCCTTGGTACAAAGGCACAAGTCAGACTCCAAGGCCTTTGACATCTTTTATTTGGAACCCCAGTTACTTAGGCTTCCAATACAGATATTTTCCTCCCTAGACCCTAGTTGGTTAACATTTTAGCCCAGTTAGACACAACTCTCTTTCCTCTTAGAATTCTAGCTAAAGATGTCAAGGCCTTGACTTTCCAGCTCCATAACATATGTATTTTTAAATATTCCTCTTATCCTTTACTTCCTTCTTTCTCCAGTCTAATTAATGTTATTGTAGGAGTTAGTAAATGGTTTTTTTTCCCTAAGTTAACTATTTCTTTGTGTAATAGAAATAAAAAAGGAAAATATCTCTTCATCCTTATTCAATTGCAATGTGTCCTTTCCTTTCATCTTCCTCACTTCTTCCATTTTCATTTTTTCCCCTAACATTCATGTTTCATATCTCAAATCTCAACTTCCATTTGCTTTTGTTTCTTCCATTTTCATTCTATTTGCTTCTAATATCTCACCAACAATCCAAGTAAACAAAAATCTTGAGAATTTTATTCATCTCTTTCTAGCTTCAAAATAAATATGTTATTATTTCCTTAAGGTTACTGCTTTAACAAAGAAGAAAAACAAGGATAAAGGAAGAGGTGCTTCATATCTTGTTAAAAAGCATTCAGACCTGTGTAACCTGAAGATCACTTGATCATTTTGAGTATCAGTATTCTCTGGTTAGCCACAAGTGGTGTTTCAGAGCTCCATCAATGGATTGGTTGGTTTGAAATGTTACACAAATTCACCCATAATTGATCGATGCTCAGCCTTAAACCCCACCTTACCTAGTTGTCATATTCAAATCCAATATTTCCATATTTGATTTTTACAATATTAAAAGAAAACTACCTGAGATTGTGCATATTTTCAAGAATAATTTTAATCTAATATTCGCCCAAATTATTCTCACGAGAAGGTGGGTATCTTACATTATCATGTTATAAGAATGTTTTTATTATATATAAAAGATTATTTTACATACCTCTCCATTAACACCTTATGTCTTTACCACTACCACCCTCACTTGAAACTATCTTTATCTACTGTCATTAACTAACATCTAACATAATTAAGAAAAATTTACTTGAGATTGTGCACATATTGTGGAATAAGTTTAACTTAATACTCTCTTATATTATTCTTATTGGAAGGTAGATATCTTCTATTCTCATGTCATAAGAATGTGTTAGTAAATTATATGAAAAAATATTATTTTATACACTTTCCACTGATCCCTTACATCCATTATCACTTGAAATCATCTTTCTTTACTGTTGTTGACCAACGACCACTGCAATTGACTAAACAACTTTTTAATATTGACCATTATTGATCATGAGGCCACTCATTTGTTGATAATTGACCAATTTTTAATGATAACTTTTTTTTTTGGAATTTGACAAAATTCCTAAGAATACACAAATTCATATAACCACAATATTATAATTAACATTCCTAAAAAAATTAGTGAACTAAAAATAGCAATGTAACATTTAATGATTTTTAATATAAATGAAAAATGAACCTTTATGGGTTAACCCAATATGATTTTTGTTTGGTAGGGCCAATAATTGAATCGACTCACATCTATTAAAAAATTTAAATGAATATGTGTGGGTGGATTGAACTAAGAATGGATATGGCCAATTAATGGGATATGAGTTATCATTGTCACCTATGATTGTAACAATCCTAAAAAGTTTCTTAATAAATTAAATATTATAATGTGACATTTCCAAAAGTTGTATTTCTAAAAATGCTAAAATTCCTAAAAAATTTTAGTCAACCAGACAAATATGGCCTTTCAAATTAATGTAAGACTTAGGAAAAGTTTGCAAATAAAAAAAAATTCAATAGAGTATATATAAGATCTATAAAGATTAGATATGTCAAAGTTATTTTTATTGGAATTAAATAAGAAATAAATAACATTGGATATAAATATTAAAAATCAGTTAAAATTTTAAGCAAAACTTGTCTTGATCCTTCCAAATAATTAATGTTTTTCATTGAATCATACACACATCCATCATAATTAGCACCTATAAAAAAGGAAATAACATAGGAATGCACTAATCACCAAAGCATTTCATCCAAACCAACTTAAAAGAAATATACCACAACGGAGAAAGGGAAAGAGCAAGAAGGGCTTTTCTCTGTGGATTCATCCTTCATCCCAAAACAAAGTCCTAGCAATTCTAAAATTATTGCTAAGTTAAAGCTAGAGATACCTCAAACCAAGCTTGGATGGAGGGCCATGCCTTATAGTTTAGGTTTAGGCTTCCTTTATCAACTTAAGTTTTTAAGATAATTTGATTACTAACACGATATTCAAATCTTGTTTAATTAGAAGGTGATAGGTTTTATTCTTGTTTAATTATGCAGGGAATGAAATAATGGAAAGGCTTGCAATGTTTGGGATACAAGCAAATTTTATGGTGTATAGATGAGAGAGTACAACATGGATCATGTTTTTGCTGCAAACATTCTCCAAACATGGCTTGCTTTTTGTAACTTTTTACCAGTTACTGGTGCCTTTATTGCTAATGCCTATCTGGGACAAGTTTGAACCATTAGTACAACATCTCCACACTTTTGGTATGATTTAATTTTCATCAAAGTAATGTAATGCTAGCTACACAATCCATTATTTCACAAATTCTTATATTTGACATGTAGGACCGTGTGTTTAAAATTGAGTTCACCCTCACACAATCCATTGACAAAAAAATTGATTGTAATTTTTAGTAAAATTTGGAGTTATGTATGCATTTAGATTTTCATGTGTACTAAACTTGGTCAACAAAAGTTAACAA
The DNA here is from genome assembly GCA_026873985.1 of Saraca asoca. Classification (NCBI taxonomy): domain Eukaryota; kingdom Viridiplantae; phylum Streptophyta; class Magnoliopsida; order Fabales; family Fabaceae; genus Saraca; species Saraca asoca. Next base: position 10,265 of record JANHAO010023031.1, read on the forward strand.
CTATCATGATTCATTGATAAAGCATTAAATGATCACATACTATACTATAGTCTAACTCCATACAAATAAAAATTCTTGATTGCAAAATGCAAAATTTATATCATCTGTAACATTTGTTATTAGAATTTCGTTGAAAATAACTTTTAAATACTCACCAATTTAATCAAAATCTTATGATTAATTAATTAGGGTATGAAAACATTGACACTATCAGCAAGTGTGCCAACATTTCATCTATAACCATGTTCCTTTGAGCAACAGAATCTCGGTTAGTGTGTTGGCTAGACCAAATCCCAAATAGCCATTTTAATGGTGGCTTTGAGCTTGCTCACGATAAGCACCAGTGGAATTCAGCCCTATAGCATCCCTTTTGCTATAGACCAATTCGATTTAATGACGTCCAAAGGGAGGAAAGGGACAAGCAACTTCTACAATTGGTATTACACAACACAAACAATGATAATGATGGTCAACTAGACTCTAATTGTTTATATCCAGGATTTTATTACCTGGATGCTTGGCTTTGGCTTACCTACCATCTTCATGCTGGGTGCAATTTTGCTATTCTTTGTTGGGAGGAAAATTTATGCACGTGTTAAGCCTGAAGGAAGCATATTTTCCAATGTGTCTAAAGTTTTAATTGCAACTAAATGCAAGTGTCATCTCCAACTTCCTACTTTTGATGAGGATGCTTATGGAGTTTTTTATGATACTCTAAAGGAGAGAAATGTGGAATTAAAGATACCTCTAACCAAAAAATTTAGGTAAATATTATTACTTCATTTTCTTTTCTTTACCCTTTCCTTCTATAAAGATTCAAACTTATGTCTTCTTAACAAAATTTGTATCAATACATATTCTTGTAATTTTTGTAAAAATAGTTTTTTTAATTTTAAAATTTTTTCAATAAAAGTTGTAAAATTTTCATATAAAAATAAAAAAATTATGCACATTTGATTAATGGAGCTGTAATTAACTTTTTTTATGCTTGTGATATTTAAAATTTGCACAAAATTGTAATTTTTTATGAAAATATTACAATATTTTATATACAAAATTATTAAATTTTATGTTAAACTTTCATAAAAAAAACTTGCAAAATATCTAAGTACTTATAAAAGCATTACCCATGATAAAATTAAGAATAAATTACATTAATCTCTCTTAGGTGCAATGAAATTACCAAAATACTCATTAGTGTTTTTTGAACTAAAATATCATCCCTTCATGTTAAAAAATACATGGAAGTTTCTGGTGTGTTTTAATTGAATACATGAAATATCTATGTTTATTAGAAAACATATGATGATTATACCATTTTATAATAAAAAAAATACTTCTATAATTTCTTTGATAGTATCTTTTTTTTTTCTAGTGCTTAGGAATTTTTCATCTATTCTAGATTGGAAAAAAAAGACCTTTAATCTAAGCCAATCTATCTACTTAGTCAAGATTTTGTATATGATTGATATTGATTTCTGTCAAGTCCCTCAAACAATAAGGAAATTAATAGAGTGGTAGGCAAAAATTAAAATACGGAATTAAAGATGGATTTGGATCTTGCCCTTATCTCGTTGGAGACTTTTATACAATCTTTGTTTGTTTCTTAATTCAGTTATATATAGATGATGAACTATGTAATTGAAGATTCAATTCAACAGGAATTGAATATTAATATAAGTAGTAATAAATGAAAATTCAGAATAAAATTGAAGGCATAGATTTTTAAAGTGGTTCAACTTGAATTGAAACCGCAATTCAAGTCTACTCCACTTGAT
>JANHAO010023032.1:0-12014 GCA_026873985.1 Saraca asoca
AATAGTTTTATAAAATCTATACTTGTGAAAAAATCTTTGTTTGAAAAATATTTGATTTTAGCTTTCTTTAAGTGGTTTATTTATATTTCATTATATCATATATAAAAAATATTTGCTTGAATCAAATCTAATTTAAATTCACTTACAAAAGATCCTATAGAAATAAAATAATTGCTAAATCTAATTTTGAGATCTCTCGAATAACATACTTTGAACCTATAAAACAGATCAAAATACTAAAATATATTATCAGATAATAATATAAAGTAAAATTATTTTTCAACATCAAAACTAAGAAAACAAATGTGTAGTTAGGATAGCCTAGGCTAACAATCTCCCTTTTTTTGATGGTGACAAACAATTTTAGATGAGATTCAAAGTTTTAAAAAATAGTTTTTAAATTTAAAAATTTTATTTGATAAGAAACTTTTTAAGTTTCACAAAAAATCTTCTTAACTTTTATTTTCTTTTATTTTAAAATTCCCAATGTCTCTTATATGTCTCCCCTTTTTGAATTGAAAATAATATTTACTTTGAAATTCATCATTTTTACTTTGAGATATCTAAAATCTATGGGGTTTTATTAAAAATTTCATATTTCTCTCCCTTTCAGCACATCAAAAAGTAATAATGCATAAAAAAATGTGTCAAAAATATTAGAATTGAAAGAAATTAGATTAAAATGCAACATCAGAATTCACAATTTATATATAAGAATTTAGTCAAAATTCATATATCAATTTCCAAAACTTAAAAATTATATATATTAATATCCTGTATTCAAGCACCAAAATAAAATAATATTTGAATTAAAAATGCAATATCTATAATGAAAATATAATATCAATTAGAATCAAAACCAATATAAATTTTAGCAATCATAACAAATATTGAAAATATCCAAAATATATATCATCCTAAATAGAATATCAAAATTAGAACACAGTATCCAATATTAATAAAATATAGTCAAAAAACAATAACAATAATGAGATAGGGGAAATGGGACTAAAGGGAACAAATAACATAGTAAAACAATCAAACACTATAAAAGACTACTCAACAGGAGGAGAATCAATCCTTTAAAGTTCAGCTTCTTCATCCTGTTACTACAATCGCTATCTAATATCCTATACTTGAGTTTCAACTAATTTGAGCCTTTGATTGATTTCATTGTCTCTTTTTCGATTTTCTTCTTCCATGTGAGACATTTGTTCTTCAATTAGGTCAAACCACATTTCTTGGTTGTCTCCTATTTTGTTCATTTGTTTGGTCATGTGTTTGTGTAATCTTTCAACCATTTCAATTATTCTTGCTTCAACTTTAGTAGATATCCCAGTTGAGCTTGAGACTTCTCCAATTGGTTGAGTGATTTTTGACCTCTTTTTACCCATTTTCCTTACTCATTTTCTTCTAATCCCATTTTATGTAAATGTGATGCAGTAATCATGGTAGTTGCATTTGGTGGTGCAACAAGAATTTCATTAGAACACTTTATTTTGAATTTGGCAAAGATAGGACTAAGGATCATGCCATAAGGAAGAAATCCAATGTCTACTCTTTTAGAACAGTCGGCCATATATTACAAAATGTAGTAGGGAAAATTGAAATCTAATTGATTTTTGACAATCCACATTAAAAACAATTCATCTTCCACTATTTATGTAAAGTTTTTGATCCTTGGCAAAATTACTTTGCACAAAGCATAGTATAGGATCCTATCTTCAAGGGATGGGCTAGTAATAAGCAATTTCACACCTCCATCCTTTGGGGTGGAGTAGGGAAATAGCATTTTAATGGCTAATTCCTTGTTATATTATGGAAATCCTATAATAAGCTCTGGGGGTGTGTTATCCATGCCAAATTCATTTGTAAGAAATTTAGAATCAACAATGACATGCTTTTACATCATATAACATAAGAGTTTTTAAGTTGCATCAACAAGGTTTGCGTAAAACATCTTTGCTATCCTAAGGTATACATTTCCTTTGGAAGTTAAAATTTTTTCTAACTTATATTTGGCTGATAACTCAAGCAAATGTGTAGTTCTAAATAGTTAATCACTAAAACATTTCAGAGGTTCTACTTTCTTATTCTCAAGTGAAAGGTAAGCTGTATACTCATTTGGAGATTCGAAAAAGGATTCTTCATCTGCTAAATGAGATGCCTTTATTGGTGATTTGTCCTTTCATTTGGCTATGAGCTTGATTCTCTTTGCCATTGTGTTGAAGTCTCTAAAAAATTTGAAACTTTTAAAGTTACAATTTTTGGGCTTGATTTGGGGATTTTTTATTTTAGGTGATTTTGATGAATTTAATTGGTAAAAAAATTTAAAAGGAGTGCTTCTAGTGTTTCTATCGAAGAAAATTATGTAAAAATGTGTTGGGGATGAGATTTAAGAGATTTGTGCAAGAGAAGTCAAGAGAGTTTACAAGTAGGGCTGAAGGAGAATGCATGAAATGAGTTTAGCATTGATTCAAGTATTATAGAGTTGTAGCTTGAATTGATTCGTGAATCAATTCAGAGAGCAAAAATAAAAGTTGGAATCGATTCAGGTTTAAATTTACTTATTAATATTCATAGGCGAATTGATTACTAAATCAGTTTATTTATAAATAGAATTCTAATGAATCGATTCATTTAGATGTTTTAGAAAAAATTTAGAATTTATAAGTCTTCCCAAAACTTTGGAAAATCTATTGAATCAATTGAAGAATCGATTCTCAATGTGTATTTTTCAAGAAGTGAATTGATTATTGAATCAATTCAAAAACTCAAGGAAAATTTGGATAAATGTGAATCAATTACTCAATCGATTTAGGAAATCCTGAGTTCAGTTTTTCTAAGTGATTTCCTAATCACTCAAACAGCCCATTAACATCTCAGAATTACCTGAAAGCTCAAATTCTCTCCATGTATCTACAAAACAAACTTAGCAACATCTTTGATGCTTAAGTTAGTAATTGTAATGTACAAATCAAATATGAAAATAGAAAACATGAAAATTTACTAAAATTTTGGGGATTAACTATCTTTGTCTTGTGGTGAGTGCAACTTCTATCCTACATCATGAGTTACTTTCTTTTTTCCCACACAGACTTGCAAAACTAAAATTAAACTTATTTGGCTAGTACCTAATAAATTTTGGGTCCAAATTTTTTAGTACCCATAGCAAGATTTCTGATCGGCATAACCAATTGGGTATCAGTTTTGTTAGTGAACACAATAACATTTGTATTAGAAATGTATGTCTTGGGTAACCAAACTAACTTTTCATTCTATTTTAGCATATAGGTTCCATTTTTATAGGGATAGTATCTAATATGATATCCTTTATTATTACAATAATGGCAAGTAATGTAACTGTAATTCCTTTTTAGTCTCTTTTTCTTCTGTTGCGTATATCCTAAGCCAACTTTATTCTAACAACTTTTTTTATTTTCTAGCATACCATTAAGTTTTACATTACTTTCAGCAAATCCTTGTAAAGGCTTATTCAACTTCTCTATTTCTAACTTGTAAGACTTACAATGTTCACATGCTTTAGTTTCACTTAATAATTTCTAAGCTAAAATATTCAAATCAATATTTTCCTTTTCAATCTGCTCAATCTTTTTAAGCAAATTTTCATTCTTATTTTTTAATTTCTTTATTTTCTTATTGGCTTTAGTCAAAGCTTTATAAACCTCTTCATATAAGTCATCAGAATCATCATCATTTACATCATCAACCTCATCATTTGTTTTAGCATCTGTTCGATTGTTAGATTCACTATCAGTATTACTAACATAGGAACCACAAAAAAATGAAGGATACTTTAAAACCTATATATATTCATTATGTTTTGCCATAAGACAAGGTTTCTCGTCCTTTTTATAATCAGTTTGAGTTCTGCACTGTAAGCAATCTCTAGAGTGTCTAAAATTTCCTTTACTGGACTATACGTAGAAATTCTTTGAAACTCATTAGTAGATAGTGAGTTAATAATAATCCATTTTACCTTGGAGGCAAGGAGGTGTTCCCTTCTTTCCTCATTAGCCCATAACAATCTAGATTTAGGGTGCAAAATTTCATTAATAGATATTTTAGGACATTCATAACTTGACTTTAGAATTTCTAACATGTCCTCATCTAAAGCTTCTATAAAGATTTTAATTTTATATTTCCAAAAAGAAAAATTTTTAGCATCAAAAGCAGGTGGACTATTCAGGGTTGGATAGTCAGAGAAAATAATCAAATTAGAATCCATAATCTTGTCAAAGAAAAGGAGTATCAAAAGCCAAAGCTTTGATATCAACTGATGATCCCAAATAAAGATATATTGTATAATACGGATCTTACCCTTATTCCTTTAGGGGAATTTTATATGCTCATTTGATAATTATGAATTCTCTTTGAATTTAACAAGAATGTAATAAATTGCTTTGTATCAAGAAGCACAATAGAAAATTATGTAGTAAATATGCAAAATGATAATTGTACAGAATTTAGAAATGCTAGAGCAGAAAAATAAAGATTCAGGACACCAAATTTTTAGAGTGGTTCAACAAGAATTGAAACCACATTTCATGTCTACTCCACTGGATAATCTTCAACCAGATTACTACTTTTATTATAACAGCATCAAGATTAAAACATGCTCCTGAACTACCAGTTTTACACAAGAATTACAATAAGGATTTTGCTAATCTAGAAGATTTTCACCTAGCTCTTCTAAACCTAAAATAATCACAAGATTTTCTATAGGCTCTTGCCACCTATATAAGATTCCTATCAACCTAATAATCTTAAAAGAAAAATCAAGATAAGGTAAGAAATATAACACCAAAGTTTAAGATGAAAATCTCAAACATCTAATGTGAATTTTGCAGAGATTTAATTCAAAATCCTTTTGATAGAGAAATGTAATGAGGTAGAGGCAATCTAATTTAGCTTTGTTTCGTCTGTGATTTTTGCACTTGAAGAAGAAAGAAAGATGTGTAATCTTGTGTAATTGAAAAGTGGTTGAGGGTTTTATAACTATTGTAATCATTTATACCAAAATAACTAACTTTCAATTTGTAAATTGATTCTTGAATCGATTTAGGACAAAATCCTAACCTTCGGTAAAAAATATTTTTCAAAGTTTTTCTTCATGAACCAATTGATGAATTGATTCGAATATATTTTTCACAAGTTCTTCAACATGAATCAATTTGTGAATTGATTCACAAGGTATAAAATAATTTTATAAAATGTGTACTTGTGAAAAAAATCTTTGTTTAAAAAATATTTGATTTTAGCTTTCTTTAAGTGGTTTATTTATACCACATTATAATAGATATAAAAAATATTTTCTTGAATCAAATCTAATTTGAATTCACTTACAAAAGATCCTATAGAAATAAAATGATTACTAAATCTAATTTTGGGATCTCTTAAATCACATACTTTGACCCTGCAAAATAGATCAAAACACTAAAATATATTGTCAGACAGTAATATAAACTAAAATTATTTTTCAACATCAAAACTAAGAAGAAAATGAATAGCTAGGGTAAACTAGGCTAACAATATGAATTGATTGTATGATTGAACTAAATGGGTAGATTTAGTAGGAATTTAGAATTAAGTTCTAGTTGGGAAATTCTTAGGAACCTAGCTTTGCACAATTTCATGAGCATGAAACATTAAAATATAATTGCAAAGAATTGCAAATTTTTCTAGAACCTCCGGGTCACATAATTTTAAAAATTATTATTAAATTTTATTCTTTATGATTTTCAAGTTTAGGTTCTCCAAAATATCATCTTTTAAATTTTATAAATTCTCTAAAATTATATATACATATAGTATGTGTATGACAAAAAATCATTTTTAACCCAAAGATGGGTTGGAATTTTTTTGCTCACTAAATACTTTGGTTCTACTCATACCATTCATTGACATTTTCAGGTTAATGAATTTATGGAGGACATCTCAGTTAGGAGAGACTCCTTCGTTTATGTATGATTGTTATCTGGTACGTGGTCTTATTGATTTTCCTTTAGTGGTCAGTGTCCGTCCAACCAAACAAAAGATCTAAATTTTGATGATTTAAGTTTTTTCAGAGAAGGATTATTTATTTTACAAAAACTTTAAATATTGCATATGATGAATTTTAAATGAAAAGGCCCATAAGTATACTTTTTACATTATTTTCATGAATTTTAAATTAAAGAATATTTCTAAACAATAATGCTCATGGGTTCACAGGTCACTACTTGGTGATTCGTGACAATCAAGTCAATGGTCAATGTCCGATCAAATAGGTGCACTATCAACCAAACCCTAAAGAGCAATCAATTGGCTAGCCAAGGTAGCCTATATAAGGCTTTTCCTTTATTTTTCTCATTTTATTCCAAACTTCTCTCAGAGTTTGCCTTAAATTTTCTGACCTCTCTCCTTTTAAATTCAAACCTCAGTGAAACCTTGCCAATTTCATCACCCAAACTCTCAAACCCTTCACTAATATGGCTAAGAAAGCCACAATCGCCTATAGTCCCACAATGTTTCTTAATAGTCATGACACACAAAGGTATGAGCAAATGATTGGAGCTAGAGTTGTGCTGGAGACATGGTAACTCTCCCTGGGTAATCATAATTTCTTTCACCTATATGGAATGTTATGGCCACTAGAGCATCAACTGTAACTGCAATTCATAGCATGCAATGACGCTTACTATATTGAGCTTGTTAAATACTTCTACACTAACTTGTATAGGGTATCTAATGATCCACTAGTACTACTTTTATATGTGCACAGGGGGAAGATCATCATATACATAGTCACGATCCAAGAAAAGTTTAGATGCCTAAATGAAGGGACCGTTATGCATAAGGTTATCAACTAAAACACAACCAAACTGTTAAACATCCAGTAATAGCTAAGGTGGGTCATGGACAGTGCAATCACTAAGGATGAAGGTAGGTCATCCATTTTAAAGATACCTTTAATTTTTTGAGCTCTATATAACTTCATCATTCATGCCATCCTACCACGAAGAAGGCATAAGTCTAAACTAACTTACATAAACATGTATGTGCTTTCCCACATCTGAGCCGAGTAGCCCTTCAACCTCCTCTACACAGTTCTGAGCCACATGCTGGTAGTGGCATAAAGTCTATCCCAAGGCTCTTTGCATATGGACCAGTCCTTTCTAGGATCTTCCAATAACATGATGCAACCTATCCAGTGCCAATGTCCATTAACATGTTCAAACATTTCTAGTTTAAGCTGTGAATAGTGAATAGATTCTGGGTGCGAGGTTGTTACGAGTAAGGTAGCAAAGGTAGCCTATGGACAAGATAGATAAGGAGCTAAATAGGACAGGCCCATAAAAGCAAACTACCCAACCCCAAGACCAGGACAAGGATAAGGAGGCATCATGAAGAGCTATGATAGATGGGTCACATAATCAATGAGTTACACGAGCTAGTATAAAACATAACACCAATACCAGTCGATGACTAGGCCACTTAGAGCAAAGGAAAGGCAAGATGGATTAATTATGTGACACTTTCTGGATTGATGAGCAAGATCATGTTAGGATTAATAGAGCTTTTTGTTTCTTTGTATTTTGATAATGTTTCTGACTAGGGTCATTGTTATGGGCATTTTATGGAATGAGCTAGCAAAGGCCCAATGGACCAGATCAAGATAAAAGTGCAACCCAATCTGGAACAAGGTCACTAAAGCCAGATAGCAGATCACGTAGCTGAGCTTGAAGCCTCCAACATACTAAGACTACAGTGAGCTCCCCCTGGCACAAATAGGAATGACTAATATTTGACAGATAATCTAAACACACTTCTAACTTGCAAATTAGCCTCCAAAGTCTAACAATGATTTGTCTTGCATTTATTAACTGATGCCTAGCATTTATTGCCTAATACAGCTGTAATCATAATTTTACAATGATAAATTACAACTTGTAACCTTTCCAGCTCCTATAAATAATAAGGGAGTCCATTGTAACAAATATAGAAGAATACATGCAGAAATCATACTGAAATAGAGAGAAAATTGTAAAATTGAGTAAAGAAACAGCCTCAAAGCAAGTACAATCACCATGGACGTAGGTGCCATACTGGCTTTAACCAAACCACAATAAAACCCTATGTATTCATTCTACTCTTCTTCTTCTTGCTCCCATCGTTTCTCCATATTTTCACGTCTCATACAGTAGTTTAGGTTCCAGAACTCTTGGTTGACCGATTACCAAAATCGACTGTCAATAGTCATGTAGTTAGTTAGTTTATTCTATTTTTTTTTTCAAAAATGATGTTGATATCACTTTAGGGTGGTATTTATGTTTGAAAATTTTAAAAACATATGATATATATGAATTTTTGTATAATTACATAAATTTTCATGATATGTGCTAAATGTAAAAATATGTCTAACCTAAAATAAATGAATCAATTCCTATGAATGGGATTAGAAGGCATCATGATGAATGCCTAAGATAAAATAAGAGAAGATAAGATAAGATGAATGTAATGTGTTAAACATGCATGAAGATTAGAATAGATCCTAATATAGGATATGTATGACTTGTTATGCATATTATGCATGTATGACTAGGCATCTATTTTACATTAGTATGCTTTAAGATAGACTTAGACTAGAGATAAGAGAATACAATATGTTGGAAATGAGATAGATAATGTTAGTTAGATATATATGGAAAAAAGAACAAAGGAGCAGCCATGAACACATGAGAAAAAGATAAGAAAAAATGCAAGTAAAAATCATCTAGAGCTAATGGATGAGAATGCATGCGACATGATAGGAAAAGAGTAAAGTAGATGATAATGAATGGTGAAAAAGAAAAGAATCGCAAACAAGAAGATGGAACCCTAAAGAACACAAGGAAATCTACAAGGACTCACTAAGTAATAGAAGTTAACCAAGGAAAGTAACGATGAATCATAGCAAGGAAGAGTTAAGCAATGACATGATAAAAATTAGAAAAGCCAAAACCAAAGAATGAAAATGAAGGAAATTATCACTACTAGAAAATAAATAGGTATTTGGCAGTGGTTTAGTAATTGTGGTTGCATGAACTGCCATTAAATTCCACTATAGGAGGCGGTTTTACTAACTGCAATAGTGTTTTTTACATATCATAAATAATTGAACTTAATGGCGGTTTAGTAACAGTGGTTCTACATAACTGCTACTAAATTCCTCTTAATTTTAGTGTGAATAGGTCTCACTAACTTACTCTAGTTTTGCATTTTACGCTAAACAAAAGCATTATTACTAAGTATACATTTTCCATTATTCAAACCCAAAATTATTTTCGACCTTCTATGATTGGATTTGGCTTCCAGTCTCTCCCTCAACAACATAACTACGTAAATGATAACACTGAGAGATTAAGGTTAGGTTTTTTGGAGATTTGGATTTGACTTCCAATCTCTTCATTGACTTGGCTTTCAAATTTTTTTGTTTTTTGTGCAAACTTTTGAATTTTTGTTACTAGGTATTAGGATTCCTGATCTATTTAGGGTTGTTGCAATTGTCTATAGGAAATGACACAATCTATTGATGAGTTCTTTCAACCACTCAAGGTAAATGCCTTTGCCACTATCCATTGCTTTAGGAGCACCTAAAACTAATTGGTCTTGTTAGGTTAAGTTCAATTTAATTGAATATACTTTTAGGCTCTTTGATAGAGTTTATAGTTTTTGCTTATTAGTTGAAGTCATTTCCTCCTGATGTTTATTTTTTTTTCCAAGTGAATGATCAAATTTACAAGGGATGGCAATGTAACACTATGCACATATTTCATAGAAAAAGAGGATGACATGAAAATCTATGTTGTCACCATCGTAGTTTGTTCTACAAGTTCTCTTGCATTAACAATAAAAATCTTTCTTGCAAACCATAACACTTTGCTTTACCTATGTTTATGCATTTACAATTATTAAATCAAAAAGGCTAATGAAGGTCAATAAGAAGCCCATATTAGTATGTTCTTGTTTCTTGTGATAAACCACTATAAGATACTATGTCATCATCATTCCATCAAAAGTCTTAACAAAAGAAAAAATATCTTTGTTTTTGTTAGGTTTACCTTATCTCCAATAGTTTTAGCACATTGTTGAAAGCAAAGAGAACATCAGAATTATAAAGCACTATAAATAAAAGCATTAAAAGCAATCTCCCTGCATAAGCCTTTTTAACAAAGATTCTTAGGTAGGCAAGATTTGTAATAGAACTATTCACTCGCTCTATATATAAAGACATAAAAAGGAAGGATTAAATTGGATTGGAACATGATAGAAAAGATAGTGAGAACTCAAATGAAAGAATCTATTATTTTACTTGAAATGTATCTTTGTATGATTTGTGTGTGGGGAGGGGACAGTGGGTGATGGAGATTGAGTTAAGTAAAGATGTTACTAGAATTAGGATTCAAAGATGTTACTTGAGTTAGTCGGATCCATGTATATTAATTCAGACAAATAATTTTAAATGACAATAAAAAAGAAGGATAAAGTGCTTATTAGTGTGTGGGAAGGGACAATGGGTGATGGAGATTGAGGGTAGTGATTCTATGAAGTAGTTCATCACATCTACAAATATCTATAATTGTAGTATTTAAAAATAAAATTAAAAAGAATACAATTTACTAATGTAGAGTTATTTGGTACTATTATACCTTCAAGTACTCCAGCAATAAATAGGCATATATCATGAAGTTCAACCTCTTTTAGTTAAAACTACCTTATCTCTATTGTTTCTCTCTTTCCCCATAAATAAACGTTACATATAGGTTGTTTTAAAAATATAGTCACTTGGCATATTTACTTATTTTTTCTCTCTAATTCTTTTCATTGACCTATTATAACTTCTAGCTTAGTCAAAAGAACATAATGAAAGGTAGGAAGGTATTTATTACCATAATAGGATTCTTAAGAGAGAAATAGAGAAGTGTGAAGATGTGAAATACTTGAAATGGTTAAATTTGATATAAAGCTTTGAGTCACCTTGACAAGGCAGAACACTTTTAGATCCAAAAGAATTACTATGGAGTTTGAAGAGTGAAAGAAAAAGGTTTAGCAAATTTTAAACTTCAAGTGAATTGAGAAAACTATAATGGAAGGAAAAGACTCCTTTCTAAAATGGGTTCAATGATGGATTTTTTTCCCTTACTAATGAAATAGAACTAGTCCTAGGAAACACTAGGCTTTCTTTTTCTTTTAAAACAACTAAAATGGATGCTTCATTTATCGCTATAATTGAAAATTTATGTTTGTGTTTATGTCATTGATCCCAAAACCACTATTGTTAATATTCACACAACTCTAAAACACCAAATAACTGTGTTACAATGTAGTTTATTATTTATTCATTTAGTTTAAATAAATGTTGTTTGATCACAAGAAACTCCTTATCTTTTATCACTCCTATTTTTCTCCTTTCATTTTTCCCATCCTTACATTGAACGAATCCAACTAATCTTTGTTTTTAAGAAATTTTGTTATGCCCTATTGAAATTCTTTGGCTAACAAGGAGGAAAGTGTTATAAACATTGTTGGAAGAGTTGCATTGTATAAGTAACTTATATGATCAAAGTATACTTCCAAATTACTATTAGATTTAAAATTTATTTGAGGTTTGAAATTTCTCTTGTACTAATAGGAGGCACCTTTAAAGTTCAAAAAAGCACAAAAAAGTGATATCTAAAATCTATATCTTACAAGCTGGTACATGATACAGAACAGTTGTTAGTACTATGCAACTTGTTTAGTGATAGATGTATTATTTTAGTCATTTAGTACTGGTCAATGTTTTTATCCTAAATTTACAACAAACAATTAGAGGAAGCTGAAGGATCGCATAACATCATATGTCGCAGCGGAAACAAAAATTGCAATCCTAGATAGATCTATTTGTGTTTAAAATTCATTCTAATAACAAAGTAGGTAAGATCAAATACCTGAAAATTTGAGGATTAGTCTATCAATGAACTTCGAACAGA
>JANHAO010023033.1:0-12012 GCA_026873985.1 Saraca asoca
CATATGTGTGCATCAAATCTAGCAAAAGAGATTTATTTTTCTTTGTTTCATATAATTGATTCTAGTGGATATTCTAATTCTTGGATCAATGATCCTGCAGCTCTTTGTGATACCATATGTATAATGCCTTGTTTTTCTCTTATCATATTCTCACTCACTCCTCACACCTTCCCATATTAACAGGACTTGAAATTCTGATACTAAACATAAACCTCAGCTCAATTTGTCAAGTTAATGTGTGATTCACACCAATGTTACACTCCTCTCCCAAACCCCAATCCTTTTCTGGGCTGAGTCCAAGTCCTGTTACTAGATGCAATATTATTTAGCCACTCCACTTGGATATTGCAACCGAGCGGTAACGCATTTGTGGGGGCCTCACGACACATCTTGTCCCAGAAATTATTTAATCTCCATTCCCATCCCAGTTTATCCGCCTGCATATAATGGGCATATTTATCCCCATCAATCCCTGTTCACAAATTCCCCATCCCCTCTCCCTGTTTATATATATATTATAAGCTCTCAGTTGCTTTTCTTACACATCCAACTAATTTTACTTCTATCAAGTGCATAACAACATGAAAATATTGTTCCACCAGCCATCAAACTCAATAATTTTCTTTCTACCCTCCAAAATAATAATTAAAAAAAACATAAAATCCAATAAGAGTTACAACAGTACTCAAATCCAAATCAGAACTTCCACCATAAATCAAATTAAACAAAATCACAACAACAACAAACAAATCAATGATCAAAACAAAACAACAAAAATGAAGAACAGAAAGAAAATGGAGAAACTGAAAACCTGGGCTTACCTTGACCAAAGTACAGAAATCGAATCGGATGTGGGGCTTTAGGTTCAAACTTCTTGTTTCTGAAAAATGGAAGGAAATAACTTTATTTCAGTAGAAAAGGAAAGCACGCAGGGAAATTAGGGCTCGTCCGAAGAGAAAAAGGAAGTCGACTATTATTGTTGAATTGTGTCCTTAATGATGGTTTTAATAAAACCGCCATTAACATTCAGTACTTAGCAAAGGTTTTGAAATAACCATTGTTAAATATTCAGTAATTAGTGATGGTTCAAAAAAATTGTTGTTAATTATTTGGTACTTACCAACGTTTTGGACAAAATCGCTGTATTTGGCACTTAGTAACATTTTCACACAACCGCCATTAAACATTGGTACTTAGTGGCAGTTCAATATAATCACTGATAAAAATCGCCTCTAACATTTGCTTTTCGCAAGGATCGAACCCAAGTGACTTTATCAGTGCCTTTTGTCCAAATCGTCGCTAAAGAACCACTGCTGAAGATGCATTTTGTTGTAGTAAATGTTTTCTTAGTACACATTAAATAAATAAAACAATTAAAGTGTAATTTTAGATATACTCTCATAAATTCTAGTATGTAATTAAATAGAGTTGCAACAACATTTAAACAAACTCAAATCATAAATTATATTATAAAGTAACTAAAGTAATTAAAGTAACATTTTAAATATACTTAAAGTAGTATATTAATAATACACATGAAGTAACTAGAGAATTCAAAACAATATTTTAAATATACCATTCATTAACTCAAAAGAAAATCTACTATAATAAAACTTTGTAGACATAAAAAAAAATACGTAACACCTAAATTTGATCATAAAGTGAGTAAGATGGTTATTTATGTATTTTGTTATGAACAAATTAAATAATTATTTGATAATTATAGCAAGTTGCTCCCCGAAACAATTAAACAAAATAATTAATTTATCTTTTTCTTTTCTGCTAGAATAAGAAAATAAATCTAAATACTTGAAAAAAATATTGCAAAATTACAACGTCTTGAATATAATTATTTATTAAAATATTCTCATAATATGTATTACAGATCTCATACATATAAATTCTAAGTACTACTAAACATCAAAAATTTTTGCAAGGTACAATTTTATAAGAATTATTATTTTTTTAAAAAAAAAATAGGTGTTAAAATATATTGATGAAAAATTATGTTTTGTTTATGCTTGCTTGCTATCATTTTGATATTAAAACCTAGATGTATAGTTGGACAGGAAAACTATTATACTCTATGTTGTTTACTGATTGAAAAGTTAGTAAAAAATTATTGCTTTGTTTATTTTCGACTACTTTAATGTTATGAGTAGACAAAATATCAAATAGAATGAAAATGAATCCTAATTAAAGTCAATGACTCTATGTAAAAATAAATCATTTATTCATTTTTGAATACACTACTTCCTTTTTATTGACTTCTCAATTAACACTAATATTGCAATAACTTCTTGGTACTCCAGGCAAAAAATGAAGCTTCCCAAAGCCCACTCAAGTGTATTTTGCATGATATACCTTTAAATCATCTTTCTTTACTCTTCGAATTTACTATGGCTTCTACAAGTGCCAACTGATTTTGCTTTGACAAATGAAATTAACAGGTTTGCTTTACTCAAATTTAAAGAATCAATTTCTAGTGATCCAAATGGATTGCTAAGCATGTGGAATGACTCAATTCATTTCTGTAACTTGGTTGGTGTTATGTGTAGCAACTAATATCAGAGATTCATAGCCTTAGAACTTCAAGGCTATAAGTTGCTAGGATCGATATCACCTCACATTGGCAATCTCTCCTTTCTTAGATCCTTAAGTCTCAAGAATAATAGCTTTTCAAGACAAATTCCTGAAGAAGTTAGACATTTGTTTCATCTTCAAGATCTTGTGTTTGCGAATAACACATTCAATGGAAGCATTCCAACCAGCTTGACCAATTGTTCTAGATTTAAAGTCGTTGACCTTGATGGGAATAAGATCATTAGGACCATCCCAATAGACTTTGGCTCTTTAGAGAAACTTGAAACACTTTTTATTAACCAAAACTATCCGACTAGAGGTTTACCACCTTCCTTAAGTAACATTTCATCACTTAAACAATTTTCTATAGATTACAATAGTTTGAAGGGAAATATTCCAACTGACATAGGCCATTTGACAATTTTATATGCATTCTCTATTGGCTTCAATAAATTGACTAGTATTAATCCTTCCTCTCTTTACAATGTTTCTTCCCTTGGTGTCTTATGTGTAATAGATAACAAACTAAGTGGCATTTTACTAATCCACATGGACTTGACCCTCCCTAATCTCTTTATACATTCATGTGGTAGAAATCAACTTTCAAGAACAATTTCGGTTACACTCTCTAATATTTCTGGTCTTTGAGGGCTTGACTTAGCTTTGAATAATTTTTGAGGGCAAGTGCCAAACAACCTTGGAAATCTACAAGAGCTTGTGTGGCGTTCTTTATGTGCAAATAACTTGGAAAGTAGTTGAAGCAAAGACTTGGATTTCTTAAATTATTTGACAAATTGTAGCAAACTAGTAAGAATTAGTTTTGATTTGAACAATTTTTGAGGTGTTTTACCTCAAAAAGTTGGCAATCTCTCAATCCAACTCAAGAAGCTATCTATTTGGGGAATAAAATAATTGGTTCTATTCCAATAAAAATTGGAAATTTAATCAACTTGTTTTTCTTAAGTGCGAGTAACAATTTTTTAACACGCATTATTCCTACTTCTTTATGAAATCTGTAGAAGATTCAAGTAATGGATCTAAGTAACAACAAATTGTCTAGGCAGATTCCATTCTTCATAGGTAATCTCACATGGATGAATGAGCTTGATATACACAATAATAAATTAGAAGGAACCATTCTCTCATGTATAGGTAATTGTCAAAAATTGCAATATTTGGACATGTCACAAAATAACCTCAATAGATCCATTCCAATATAGGTTATTAGCATTTCTTCCTTATCAGAACTGCTTAATTTGTCACATAACTCATCAAGTAGCAGGCTACCAAAGGAAGTAGGCAAGCTAATAAATATTACCTCACTTGATCTTTTAGAAAATAATTTAAGTGGTGAAATTCCTAAAACCATTGGAGATTGTCTAATTATTGAAGACCTTTACATGCAAGGGAATTCCTTTTGAGGTGATATGCCCACAACTCTTTCTTAATTGAAGGGTATCCATGTTATAGATCTTTCATGAAACAATTTTTTTGGGGCAATTCTAAAATATCTTTTAGAGCTTTCCTCTATTGAATATATGAACTTTTCATTCAACAACCTAGAGGGTGAGGTACCCAAAGGAGGATTATTTTCAAATGAAAGTATCATATCTATGATTGGAAACAATTTACTTTGTGGTGGAGCCCAAGAACTAAAGCTACCTCTATGCCCATTAAAAAAGGCAAAGGCAAACATAATTCATACTCTAAAAATAGTCTTTATTGTCATTTGTGTGGCCTTGTTTTTCTTTCTATTGGTAGTTTTTTTCTAAAGCTTACTTGATGAGAAAATCGAAGAAATCTACATCTTTTGAATTCTCAACATTATGTGAGCACCTAGAGAGGATTTCATACACAAATCTCCATCAGGCAATAAGTGGATTCTCTCCTAATAACTTGATTGGACTCGGTACTTTTGGTTCTATATGTAAAGGAATTTTCAGTCTGGAATTCTCAACCTACATATGAAAGGAGCTACAAAGAGTTTCATATTTGAATGTAATGCATTGAAAAGTATTTGGCATCAAAACCTTGTCAAGATCATAACATGTAGTTCTTGCACCAATCGCAATAGCAATGATTTTGAAGCTTTAGCCTTTGAATTCATGGTAAATGGTAGCTTGGAGAATTGGTTGTACCAAGAAAAAGAAGCCAGTTAATCATTAAATCTTCTTCAAAAATTAAATATTGCAATAGATGTGGCTTCTATTATATATTACCTTCACAATGAATGTAAAAAATCAATTGTATACTATGATTTGAAGCCTAGCAACATTCTCCTTGATACTGACATGATAGCTCATGTAAGTGATTTTGGTTTAGCAAGGCTTCTCTCTACCACTAATTAGGTTCCTCAAAATCAAACTAGCATAATTGTATTAAAAGGCACTATAGGATATGCTGCTTCAGGTAAAGTTTTGTCTCACTTTAAATCATGATTATTCTACTTCAATTTGCATCTTGTTGTGAGGATTTCCTCCTTTTTGCATCATTAAGCTTGATTTGCATTTGCATTTTCTAGGTGACCTCTAAGCATCAAAGTATTTATTAAATTTTCCAAAAGCTACTTTTATAATGGACTATTATTATCTGCTCCTTGTTCAATGTGTAAAATGAGAAAGGTGGCCAGAATGGAAAATCTATCGACGTAGAGTTTGGTCATGAGCATGTTTCCTAACATATTGAAAAACCCCAAACTCAATTGCCCAAGGATTTTATGACATGTTGGCTACCATGTAACAACCTCTACATGAGGGTTGTGCTAGTCACATTGTTTTATCTTCTCAAGTTAGTTTGTTAAGCATCAAATCTGATTACAATGTCTCGAAAAAAATGCTTCAATGAGGTTACCCAACTGACAATAGAGTGCATGCCAATTGATAACCATATGCCTGCAGACTTCTATAGAACCAAAAAAATGGTTTCAAAACTAGGCCTTGGGTATTAGAAGATTAATTATTGTGTGAACGAGGGCATGTTATATTACAAGCAATATGCAAGTGAAAGACAATAGTTATTTTGTGAGGCTACAAGATTTACTTCTAGAAGGCCAAGTTATGGCTGATATAGGAGGTGTCTAATAAAAAATTGTGATACTTTCTTCTTATTCCCTAATTGCAAAGACTGTATACATCATTATCCATAACAAGTCAAATGAGGTAGCATTTCAAAAATCCTCACAAAAAAGTCTTATTACATCCTTTTGATGCTAACAAGGAAACATTTTGATCACAACCATCCTGATATTGCCTTAGAACCTTGAAATGTACAACTAGGCCTGTGTGCTAATGGATTTACTCCCTATGGTCAATCGAGTTGGACGTACTTATGTTGACCTATAATTCTAGCCCCTTATAATCTCTCGTCATGGATGTGTATGAAACAAGAGTATTTGTTTCTTACTTTCATCATTCTTAGGTCTTCTAACTCAAAGGCTAACATTGAAGTCTACCTATAATTACTAATAGAAAAGCTTAAGCAACTGTGGGGTGAAGGTGTGCCAACATACAATATTTTTTTCAAACACAATTTCAATTTAAGAGTTGCATTATTGTGGACAATCATTGACTTTCCTACCTAAGGGATGTTGTCTAGTTGGCAAACATAAGCAAGTTATCATTACCCATTTGTATGGAAAGCTTCCAAGTAATTTCATTTTGAAATATGGTCGAAGACTTCTTTCTTCAACTACCATTGTTATTGGTTGCCAATGTCCCACCAAAATAGAAGGAATAAAAATGCTTTTAGGAAAAATAAAGTGGAAAAATTAAATCCTCCTCTGAGACTAAAGGTGAACTAATTTGAGAAAGGGTCATTTTCAAGGTTTGTAGATGAACGTCGAGCAACACAAATTGAGGGTTATAGTGTGTACCACAACCAAACTAAAAGAAACATCTTTTAGGATCTATCCTATTGGTAAACAAATTTAATTTGTCACAATTTGAATATAATATACAATTAAAAAGAATAAGTTTGACAATATATGTAACACTATTATGGATGTTAAGGGTAAAACTAAAAACAATGCAAAAGTAAGAATTGATATTAAAGAGTTGTATAAGTGTAGAGAACTGAAATGGTAGACAGAAGTAATGGAAGGATGATTTGTTGGTCTCAGAAGGATTGAAATAAAATAACTAAGATCTTTCTCTTATTCTCGTTAGGGAAATTTATACTCTTTATAAATCTAAATCAATTTACAACTATGTTAAGTTAAATACAATTGTTAACTTTCATTAGTGCACACAATAAAAGTCTTTCTTTTATCAAATTATGTAGTTAACAATTAATCTATCAATTTAATGAATTAGCAGAAAAATAGATTATAGTATTAGATACAAAACTAGAATTAAACAAAATTCAATATAGCAGAAATTTAAGACAAAATTTATGCAATAATCATCTAGAATTCAGAATTACAAAATTTTTAACTTTGCAAGAATTAGAATGCAAAAATTAAATAATTGAGATACAGATTTTTAAAGTAGTTTAACTTGAATTGAAATCATAATTAAAGTTTACTCCACTAGATTAATCCTCAATTAGATGATAGCTTTTATTAATAAGCATAGGAATTTAATAGGACTTCTATTTACCAGTTTTACAACAAGAAGTTAATAGGCTCTTATAATACCTAAGATGCAAAAATTCTAAATCTAACCTAACTATGATCAACCTCACAGCTAAGAAGTTTTAACAAGAATTCACTTCATCTCCTACAAATTGCAATCAACCTTACAATTCTAGAAAGATGCAAAGCAAAAATCAACATTTTCCTTTGTATCTAGATTCCTAACCCTTGAAATCTAAAATGTAAATCAAGATAGAGAAAACGATATACAAATAGTAAATTGAGATGTAAATCTCAATTAGCTAAGCAAAAATCTTCTTTAAATTGCTCAAGAAACAACTGAATCATTCAAATCAGGTGAGGTAGAGAATAATAGGTGAAAGATCTGGGTTTTTCTCAGTTTTCATCACAGTGTGTTATGAAAATAAAAAAAGGTTTGGTCTATTTATAGTTATGAAAAAAATAACTAATTTTTAGTCCTTGAATCGATTCGTGAATTAATTCATAGTAGTTATAATAAACTTGTAAATAACTAATCAATTTTTGAATCGATTCAGATCATGTGAAAATTCATCACTGAATCGATTCATAGTGTTTTGAAAACAAATCTTGAATCAGTTATAGAATCGATTTAGAAAAGTTCCAAGCTTTCAGTAAAAAAAGTTTTCTTCATGAATCGATTGGTAGATCAATTCAAGTTTAATTCACACATTTTTCAACATGAATCGATTCATAAAGTGAAAAATAATTTTTATAAAAGTTTGACTTGTTAAAGAACATGTAAAATATTTGTTTGAAAACTTTTGACTTAAAATACATTTTAAATGATTTATTCTACCTCAATATAAGTCATTTTAGAAAATGTAATTAAGCAATTTGAATAAGATTTCAAATACAAAAGATCCTATGAAATAAAATAATTGATCTTTTAAGCAAAATTGATTAACTTTGAACTCGTAAAAACAAATAAACACTTCAACACATAGTTAGATTACGATATAAACTAAAATTATTTTTCAGTCATCAAAACTAAAGAAAATGTGTAGGTAGGATGACCTAGGCTAACATGATCAAGCCAAAGGCATAATACTCACTTAATATGGAACAAAAAAGAGCAATGTGTGAATGGGTTAAATGGTTGAACTTCTTGACAACCATGCTTCAAACTTGTCAAGACGTGTGGACATGAGAGAGGATAAATTATTTGGAATGAAAAGTCATGATTGTCATATATTCATAGAATGATTGATGTCAGTTGCCTTTAGAACTTTACTAGATACCATTTGGAATGCAATAAATAGGTTAAGTCTATTCTTAAAAATTTACATTCAAACTCAATACAGGAGGATCACTTATTGAAAATGGAGTAGAACATCTACATCATTATATTCAAATTGAAGCAAATCTTTCTCCCAACTTTCTTTGATTTAATGGAACACCTTCAAATACATTTATCATATGAAGCCTTGGTTGGTGGCCTCATTCAATATCATTCGATGTATCCTTTTGAGAGGTAAACATAAACTACATTAGAAGTGCTTACATATTTCCCAGAATGTTCAAAGTATCCAACATTTAGTAATATTTTTCATGTTTTCCCTTTTTTGTTATCTAGGTTCCTGCAGACATTAAAAAAGAAAGTAAAGAACAAAACTTGAGTAAAAGGTTCTATATGTGACACTTACACTGCTAATGGGATTTCCACATTCTGTTCACACTACTTTGAACTGAATGTTTACTCTAAGAGGAAAAGAGTTCATAAGAATGATGACGAAGGTCACATTAATGAAAATCATGATGCTTGTTTTATTTTTTACTATCCTGGATGTGCTACAAGAAAGTTTAAATTGTGATACTTATCTGATCAAGAGCACCATGTGGCTCAAGCATATGTTTTGCTAAATTGTGATGAAATGCAATCTTATCTGAAGTAAATTCTCTAACCACTTAATAAAACCTTTTATCAATCTTACATAGAAATGATATAATAGTAAATATGGTCAAATTGTAACATGTTCATTGATAACTTGTGTCACTTATCATCATATATTAGTGATGTCGATTTGAATAATCAAATTGGTATAGAATTTGCCAGTTAGTTTTAAGGCTATGTAAGTATACCAATGTTTTCCCATGTGTTAGAAATTCTTGTGAATTTTCTAATCTGATATGTTTTTTCCTAAACAGGTGTTTGATCTAAGTAACATGGTAACTGATGTAATTAGATGCATAAGTTAGGGACCAAATAGAAGAGTCTAAACATGACCTATATATTTGTGAATGGTTATAAGTTTCACACTAAAGTATGAATTTTATATAAGTCCACCTCCAATGTCAGTGTATAAATTAGGGGGTTCAAACAATTCCTAATCAAAAAATGATTATTACAAAAAACTTCAAGTCCTGAAATAAAAGTATAATGGATTTCCAATAAGAAGGGTAGTTTTATTCAATTATGAATGGTTTGATCAAAACCCTAATGGGGGTACCCAAATCCATCCTTAATACAGGATTGTAGAAGTATGTGCCATTCACAAATATAACAAATATGACCTCATTATCCTGGGACAATAAGAAATTCAAGCATATTACACACCATATCCAGGTAAATCAAGAGATCAATTAGATTAGGTTGTGGCTAAATGATGTTTTCGAAAAAACATTAATACATCACTAATTGTTGTTGAAGATGACAATATACATTCATTAAGGGAGGAGACAGGTAATAATGAAAAAATGCAATGGTTATTTGATGTGGCATTGGAAGGAGAACATATGAGAAAGATGAAGTGAAGGATGCAAACAAAAAGGACGAGAATGAATACTCAAAAGAAAAGTCAAAGGATTAAATTAGTAGTGGGTGGGTGACAATCTATATTGAATTTGATCTTGGATTGATTTTATTTGACATTAATTATGTTTGATTTTAGGTTGGCTTGATTTTATGTATTTTAGATTTGCTTGATCTTAAATTGGTTGATGTTTAGGATTAAGGAGTGTTAAGCTTACAAGATTATTGGATTATACTAAACATATCCTAAATTTTTTTGACATAGCATTGTCTCTCATTAAGTGATTTTATATGAATTATGATAAATGACAATTTCAATGTTAAAACACTCTAATGATGAATGTCATAAGCATTGGCATTTTTATCCTTATATGCATGTTCTAATGTGACGCATGCTTTAACTTTTCAAGTTTATAAATTTCCCGTAAAGCTATATTTTTCCAATCCCTAGCTTCCATTCTGTCAATGTCTATGATTTTCAAGAGCTTCATGGTGCTATTAAGTTGGAGGAGAGGAACAAGAAGATTGATAATATTTACAATGAGCCATTGGTTATATACTATGTTATTTCCAATTGTCCTATATTGCGAGATTCAGTTAGTTACTATATGTTTGCGTGGAATGTTGTTGGGTCAATGCTTGTAAGTTTCTATAGTCTTAAATTGGGCAAAAAAACCCTTAGAATTAGTATAACAAGATACATTTACTTCATTAAAGCCTTTAACACAAGATTGTGTTTTGGGGTCTTATTAATCAAATATTTCTTGTGATATTGATGCCAAGATTCTTCCACTCAATTTAAGGCTATAGAAATTTAGAAACATGACCGCTCCAACCTTCTATGCTAACATACAATAGCTAACTGAATCTCATGATGCGAGACAATCATAAGCAATATGCTATATGGCCAATGTCTTATTGTAAATGTCATCAATTTTCTTTTTCTTGTCTTCCAACTCATCAGTATCATACAACTTTTGACAATCACAAGTATTGGCAGAATTGAAGCTAGGGCTTGGAATGATATAACTTTGCATGGGAAATTCATGAATTTGAAAAATGAAAGTATGTGTCACACTAGAACATGCATATAGATTTAAAAATACGATTATGATGTGCTACCTCTGCTTGCAAACACAAATGCAAATGTGGAAGACCGCATTGAGGAGTTTGTAATATTTGTTGTCATTGTGATTATACATTGAATACACAAAAGAAAACTTAGAAGGTTAGATTAGTAATAGATGGGAGATACTGCATAGTGAATTTGATATTAATTATGTTAGATTTTATTGACACCATTTGGTGATTTTATTTGACAATATTTCATATTAAGTTTGGCTTGATTTTATGTTATTTGAAATAATTTAGGTTGATGAAATATGTGTTGGTTGAATCTTATGTTTATTAATTTATTTAATTGAGATTTTTAACAGGTTAAATGAAATAGAGTTGATAAGTAAAACATAAATAAGGCCCCTAATTCAGTCATTTGCAACATAATGATATATAATTGTCCAACTAGCGATGGAATAATCTAAAATATTCTAGATAGTGATAGATGGGTCTAAAATTTTCTAGGTAACAATGGAATTAGCAACGGCCAAGATAAAGCTACCCTATTTGTATCATTTCTTATTAACACTTGGTGATGGATTTAACGGCAAATTATATTGATCCATTAAACATTAATTATATATAGGAATAGATCAATTTCATCAGTATAAATTTGAAGGTTAATTTTAAATGACATTTTCCCCTGATCTTTTACAACATTTAGGAACAAATTTTAATGACGGATTTCAGAAATCTGTCGCTAATAATTTACTGATGCCATCTTTATTGACAAAAGTGTTTCTGTTACTAATGTAGCAACAGGCTTTCTTAAATTTAATACAAATTGTTCTATCACAAAAGTCCAATTATCTTGTAGTGTTTAAAACTACGCATTGATATGAACTTTTTTAAGCATACACCGTAATAAAACCCTTATAATAAAATTTTGGTGAGATAAGAGATTACACAAGAAAATTTTAAAATTTTAATAGCATATCTACTAGAGTTAAGA
>JANHAO010023034.1:0-12011 GCA_026873985.1 Saraca asoca
TAGAGGAGGGAATCTTTATTACTCCTTAGCTGCATTGGATGTTGACAATATTTAAAGTTGGCTTTGGAATAGTGTGATATTTCCACGTTGGCATGTTGTCCTAAGTGTCATGGGTTACTAGTTCCCTGGTTGAAACTATACCTTAAATAATGTTAATTCTTGGCCAACATACTAATTTTTTAATAAATTTGAGTTATATTTAGATGAATATTTGAGACATTGAGGATTTTATTACCCATATAACCAAAATCCCATGCGTAATATGTCTATAAGTTAACATGAGCATAAAATTGAATCATTAGCGCATACCAATTCTCAAAGAATATATCACACAAGAAGCCTCTAGTGTATATTAAGAAGAGATTTTTTTGAAAATAAAAAAAGTAACAATTCTATTTTATTAATATATGTCTCATTACATAATTTTAAGCGTGTATGAGGTGTATCTCTAAATTCCATATTCTGATACCTCGCCTGAATCATAGTGCCCACCAGATCACCGGACTTGTCCCCCTTTAAAGAGCATTCTAAGCAAAAGCTCTAGTATCAATAGTAAACTTATTTTTTCCTAATTGATATAAGGATTTTTGTCCTAGTTTCTAAGGATTTTAATATGTCATCTTATATGGACGCGAAGATAAAAATGAAAGGATCGCAACTATGTATTTTTTCACTTATACTAAATAAATGATCAATGCTAAAAGGATACAAATACCTCTAAAATAAAAAAAATTTAAAAAAATAATTTATAAATATATTTACTCTCAATTTATACCACAAGACTTTCTCTTTATATTTGATTTTTATGTCAAGTTTCATCTAAAAACCAATTACGTTTACCTGTTAAATTTATTCATAAAGCAAACTCATGATACTCAATGAGGCCGGTGGTTATTTGATTAATAATAGAGGAGGGAATCTTTTTTACTCCTTAGCTGGATTGGATGTTGACAATATTTAAAGTTGGCTTTGGAATAGTGTGATATTTCCATGTCGGCATGCTGTCCTCCTTTTGCTTTAAGCCAAAGTACAGTGAACGGTGAAATAATTTGTGGTTACACTTCAATAGGGAGTTCAAAAGGATAAAATATTATATACCTGGTTTAAAGAATTTGACAATGGATGGCTATGCAATTGCATTTCTGAAACTCCCTTTTTTCATTTTTTCCTTTTTTTTTTTATAGAATGCAACTCCTTTTTGCAATTTGTGATCGCACATGGCTATTTTCATATTTACTTCTGTTGATAGCACAATTTATTAAATATAATAATTTCGTGTAGATTAAATTAATATTTAGTTAAATAAGTTAATAATCAAGATTCATAAATAATAGATTTTATTTTATTTTTTAAAAAATAAATATATCTAAAATTATCTGATAATATTTATTGGCACTTACTTTATTTTTAAAATCATATTGATTAATTAAACTGCATTAAACTACAAATTAAAAAAAAAGAAAATATTTCATACAAAATTTAATAAAATTTATTTTTCAAATTCAAGAAAGCAATACAAACTTTTAGGAAATCGTGTATTTCACAATTAACATCTAAAATAATTCATATATGCTTAACAAATGATAATTCAAAAGTCATATACACAGAGATAATTAAATTTTATGTATGGATATGATACAACGATATATATAAATATATATATATATATAATTTGAAAGCATTAAATCTAAAGCAAAAATGTGGAGTATTCATCTACCCCATGTTTGTCTTATGCATAGACAATATTTAGAGTTGGCCTTGAATTATTCAATGTTAGTGTGCTGTCCACTTTTTTGTTTTAATCAATATTAGACCTGTTCATAGGCTTCAAAGCCTGATGGGTTAAACTTCAAAGTCTGATGGGTTAAATTGGACTTTGTCCATGAATTAAAAGTTTGGTCAAGCCTTCAATTTTTTAAATCCATTTCTTACGGGGTTAAACTCAAGCCAAACTTGGGTTTGAAAAACAAACATGTCACTGCAGCGCAACCCTCACCTGTTCTCTTTTCGTTCTCTCTTTGGTCTTCACCATTTTCATTGTGGAGCTACTAGCAGAAGTCATTCCACGAGTAAGTTATTTCTTTTTTTTTTCTTGTTCCTTTCATTGTAATGGATTTATCCTTATTTGGGTAGCTCTATTGTAGTGGCTCTTTTGAAATGTAATGACTCTGTTATAGTGGAAATGTGTGTCAATAATTCTGGTGTTTTGAAGTTTTTGTTTGAATTCTAAGTTTATTTTGATTTGAATTCTGCTCTTGGGGTGAATTTTCTCGAGTTTGTCTTGGATTATTAGCATCTCTCTCTATAGTGAACTTTGTTAACCCATTTGGTTTCCTGGCTGGAATTCTTTGTTTCTTTTAATGATTGGGGTAAGATGAATCTTCTAAGTCCTCAATCATACTCAGTAGCCATGTCATGAAAGTATATCAATCCTATCTACTATAGAAACAAATTGAGTAAAAGAGATATCTTAGATGTACTGTTCTGCCTCCTCATGCCTATTGTTTATTAAACTAGTTTGTTAAGTACAATTCTTGAATTGCTATTGGCAAATTGGAACCTTACATGACATTAGACAATCTATAAAAATTATAGCTATATGGGTAAATGAAGATCAAAGGATAGAGGTAGATAATTATCTGAGATATATAATACGCTCATTTTTAGCTTAATTTTTCAGTAAAAATGGCATGGCATTGGTATATTTCCTAAATACCAAATTTTTACGTTGTGTACAAAGAAGAATAAGACTAAGCATTCAAATATGAAAATGTTTGGTCTAGTTTGAGATTAATAAAGGTTGACTGATGCATACAGTCTGAGTTTGTATTAGCTGGTTTGAGTTCTATGTAGAAGTTGGGTGCCTAATATATCTAGAGTTTCAGAGTTTCACTCCAAATTTGAAAGGCATGGTTGATCCAATTATAAGGATAGACCCATATTTAGGAGTAAATGAAAGGAGCACACATGCCTATGTTGAGGAAATATAGGAATTAGATTTGGTGAATGGACAGGTGGGATTTTCTAGAATTATGCCAAGCTTGTGGATCAAGTATTCAAGTCAAAGTTCTATTATTCTTCTATTCACTTTAATTTCTTTAGCAATCCAAAGTGATTACATCAAGGAAATATCATCCTAGCGACTTCAAAATTTAGTGGAAAGTAAAGGAGGAATATCATACTAGTTTGCTATGCCAAATATCGTCCCTTAGAAATATATATATGGAGATATTTTTGAGATTCCCAAAAGCTTGACAACTTACAGGTAATAGTAATAAGCAGGTGTTAATCAGTATAGTGCTCTTGGAATGTAACGATATTATGCAACCAATTTAAGAGTTACCGATAACTTTTAAGGCAATAGGTACTCTTAGCATAGGTCTTCAATTAAAAAGGAGGAACAAGATAATGTGATACCCTAGTTTGATGTGATTTATGCCTAATCACATCACATTGCTAAACATGACAGTGGCTATAATTTAAATAATAGCCCTATACTAATATGTTTACTCAAAGGCTTTATATCTTTTGGTTGCAGTTGATGTCATACTTGTCCATTTTTAAGCTACTTTCAATTAGTTGTTCTTGTTGGAATAAGATTTTTCGAACTAATACAATTATAGTTGCTGGTGCTGATATCCTAGTTATTTTTTTTATCCCATTACAATCTTTAATGGCTAAACAAGCAATTTAAAACTTGATTGTAGTATTGTTTGCTTTAAAACATGCCGGCATACAAAACGTGTTAGGAAACTATTGGCTATCAATGTACCTGTTGAAGTATTACTTAACATGGGAGCTTTTAAAGGAAATAATGAAATATTATTTTTTTTATCATCACCATTGTTGTTGTTGTTATTGTTATTGCTGCTTCCTAAACTTTCATTCCTCACAATTCTGCTGAGCTATTTTGTTAATTGCTACAGAAATGTATAGCTAGCAAGCAAGAAATAATCCTACGAAGTTTCTGCTTTGGTATGCTCATTAGCATCTTGTTTTGATTCTAACCTTGGGAAAAGTACACTTGCTTATTACTATACTGATTAACACCAAGTCAAGCAAGAAAATAGGTGGACCATAGAAAAAGTGCTTTTTCTCAAAAGTTGTCATTTTTTATTTGTTTCATGTTGACGTCAGATTTTGGTAATGGTCTAAACTCCAGCCAATAGGGGGATTTTTCAGGATCTCTGACCTTTTTTTTTTCAGTTTAGATGCGACAAAGTATCAAAATAAACAGAGATGAGGGGAAGAGCAAGAGGAAAACACATGGTTTAATGTGGTTCGGCCAAATCCGGATATCACCGACCCTATGTCTACAGTAGTGAGTTATTGATACAGTATTTTTACAATGTTTGATCTCTGTTTTGGTAGAGTTTCAGCATGGAAAGAATGGCTTCTCTACAGAAGGGCTCCTTCCTCATATTTATAGAGGAAAAGAGGTTACAATGGTAATTACATCTGCAGTAAACAAGTTACATCAGTATTTAATGTATAAGACAATGTATACAAATTGAATTTCTTCTTTTGACTACTATAGGCTGTCTTCTGTAGGCGAGACCCCATTTGTCCGTTGGGGTAGGATGGGATCTTGTCCTTTGTCTGGCGAGATTTCAGGTCGCTGATCATGCTTTATTAGCTAGGTTGTTTCCCCTTTTTGGAATGGAGCACCTAAGCTTGCTTCTTCATGTATGAGCTCAGCTTGATAAGGTCGTTCCACTATGCGACCTAATGGCAGGATGGCTTTAGGCATGCTTCGAGCTGGTCCTTTTGTTGGTCTCAGGCTTCTCGCGAGCTTTTTTGGTCTGAACCAATGTTTATATATAACATAAGCCCCCCAACTCTCAGCTCGCTCAGCAGGCTAGGAGTTGAAACTTTTTGGTTCCCTATTAGTCAAAGTCTTTTCCTGAGACTATCGTTTCATCTGTTCCAAGCTGTGCTTCTAGTAGCATGCGTCCAATGGCTATTGCTGAGTTAACTTAGCCTTTTCCCAGGCTCATTAATGATGATGGTTGGGGGAAAGGTTCCAGATCCTTTGGTAAAGATGGCCCCTAGTTCTATATAAGGGAGAGACAATCCCTTTTGATTCTACACTTGAGCAAACTATGGAGTCTTCTGATGAACCTCCACCATTTTCGGCATTCTGACCTTCCTCAGAGGCATGCATGGTCTGTTGCATAGATGACTTGGAGGACTTATCTTCCTTGGTAGCATGGAAGGATCTCATATGGATCCCAGACTATGTCCTCTCAGCTCCGTCGTGAGGCATCTATTCAACCGACTAAATTCTTAGGACTTCCTGATTAGCTTCCTTCAGGAGGAGCAAGTGGGTGGAGATGAAAGGTTATAGCACTGCCACTGATTGTGCACTAGAAGAAGAAAGTTATGGTGCATGGTCCCTAGTAAACTAAGGTGCAGCCCTTTGTGGCTGATCCTTCTTCTTAGTTATAGGTTTTTCCCTTTGTATTTTGCTTAGTCTGTATCTAGAGCTTTCCAATGTAAATCTGCCTCGTTGAGGTCTTTTAATGAGTAAGATTTCTTTTTTGCAATTTTTGCTTATTTTTGTTTTCTTTTGCAAATGTTTCAGTTTGAATCGTCTATACGACCTACGTGTAGCCAAAAGATAACATGAGTTACGAACTAGAGCGATATCGTGCTTAGGCCGATCCTGTGGCCAAATAGATAAACACATTAGTGTGAAGATCATTAGATAATAAAATGAGTTTGCATAGGAGCTGTGAAGTTAATAATTGAGCGATCTCGTGCTCGAGCTGATCTTATGGCCAAACAGATAAGTGCACCTGAGAGCTGTGACTTAATTGAGTTCGTATGGGAGCTGTGAAATTAACAAGTAAGCGATCTTGTGCCTGGGCTGATCTTGTGGCCAAGTAGATAAGTGCATATGAGAGATGTGACTTAATTGAGTTCACATGAGAGCTACAAAATTAACAAGTGAGCAATCTCGTGGCCAAGTAGATAAGTGCGCATGAGAGCTACAACTTAATTGAGTTTGCATGAGAGCTATGAAATTAATAAGTGAGTGATCTCATGCTTGGGCCGATCTCCTAGCCAAGTAGATAAGTGCGCATGAGAGCTATGACTCAATTGAGTTCGTATGAGAGATGTGAAATTAACAAGTGAGCGATCTCATGCTCGGGCCAATCTCGTGGCCAAGTAGATAAGTGTGCATGAGAGCTACGACTTAATTGAGTTCGCATGAGAGCTGCGAAATTAACAAGTGAGCAATCTCATACTCGGGTCGAACTCATGGCTAAGTAGATAAATGCACATGAGAGTTGTGACTTAATTGAGTTTGCATGAGAGCTACGAAATTAACAAGTGAGCGATCTCATGCTCGAGCTGATCTCATGGTTAAGTAAAAGGGTGACTGATCTTGTGGTCGGGGTATCTTGTGCCTAAATAAAAAGAGTGATCGATCTTGTAGTCGAGACTATCTTGTGCCCAAATAAAAGGGTGCCAATCAGGCGAATCACCTATTAGAAGAAAACTTAATATTAGTAGTTGTATTCAAAATATTTATACAATTTACAAATAAGTACAAGAATTTAAAAGATCATCCTCATAGTAGGAGATTGCTCTTGCTCGACGTCCCATTGGGATGATCCATGCTATTGCCTGGAGGGCTGCACAACATAATCAACAAAGTGACTTCTTTTAATAAGATCCTCAATAGCATCTCTCAGTGCCCAGCATTCTAAAGTGACGTGCCTGAACTTGTTATGATATGCATAGAATTTTCCCTAGTTGAGTCTGGACTTGCTGGGAGTCTTTAAGGGTGAGGCTTTCCGAAGTCCTCCTTGTCCCTTTCCATTGCGAAGATCTTATCCTGAGTGTCTGACAAGATGTTGTAAATGCTGTGGTGAGCTTGGAATAGGGGTCGTTCATCCTTGCTCTTTTTAGCGAGCTAGCACTCGGGGTTGTCATTTTTGTTCCCATGGTTATTCCTTTTCTTATTCAGAGCTGAACTACTCATTTCAATTTTCTACGAGCCGAAAGTCTCGTCCCATCTGACTTGTTTTGTGGCCCACTCATAGATCTCACCCAGGTTGCCAACTGGGGACTTGTACAAACTCTTGAACAGCTTTCCATCCCTGTGGAGTCCCGTCGACATGGCAGCCAAAATAGCATCATCCGAGGGCTTCTCAATATTGTTGACTTCACGCCTGAAGCGAGCAATGTAGTTTTTTAGTGCTTCTTGCTTGCCCTGGAAGATCATAGCGAGGTGGCATGGAGGCACGAGTTACTTCCACAACACTCGATATTGATCAACAAACTTTTCTTGGCATTTCTCCCAATTACTAATGCTACGAGCCGGGAGACTCCTAAACCACATTCGAGGGACTTCACCCAAGATAGCAGGGAAGACATGACATCTGATCAAAGGATTATAGGCTTGTAGATCCTTCTAGATATTGAACAAGTCCAGATGATTATGCGGGTCACTGTCTCTGTCATATAGTGAAATGGCTGGAACTTTAAGCTTGGATGGAAGGGGTTCCTCCATGATCTTTCTAAAAAAGGAGGTTTGATCCCCAAAGCGACCTTTGTCATTTTGACTTTGAGGATGCTCCTCCAGATGCTTGACCCTCTGAAGGAGGCCTTCCACCAAAACATCCAAGCCTCCCAGTCTTTGGCTAAAGACTTAGTGGTTTAGTTTACCGTTCCAGCCATGTGGATAACAATGCAAAGTCTGCTCTTGGTTAGCGTCATCAGAACATTCAACCTTGGGTATGGTGGCTTTAGCCTACCCTTGCACATTTTGGGCTTGTGCCTGCACCAGCATCATGACTATTTTAGCCAGCTTTCCTATCATGTATTCAAGTTTCTCCTGGCATTGAAGCCAGGTCTATAGTCTATCAGTGTTGTTAGTGATAGGGACTGATTGTGCCAAATTGGCTGGAGAAATACCAATAACTACTCTGATGACAGAAGCAGTTGATGAGTTTATTGTCGAAACATGGCCATCTGGAGGATGGGGTTGTGCGTTTGAGGCTCTGGTGGTTCTTCCCTTGGCCATTGCAATAGGAATGAACCCGAATAGGTAGGATCCCCATAGATGGTGCCAAAATATTGACGTTAGATTTTGGTAATGGTCTAAACTTCGGCCAACGAGGGAATTTTTTAGGATCTCTGACCTTTTTTTTTTCAGTTCAGATACGATAAAGTATCAAAATAAACAGAGATGAGGGGAAGAGCAAGAGGGGAACATAGGGTTTAACATGGTTCGATCAAATCCGGATATCACCAGACCCTATGTCCATGATACCATGTTATTGATACAGTATTTCTATAATGTTACAATGTTTGATCTCTATTTTGGCAGAGTTTTAGCATGGAAAGAATGGCTTCTCTATAGAGGGGCTCTTTCCTCATATTTATAGAGGAAATGAGGTTACAATGATAATTACTTATGCAGTAAACAAGTTACATCAGTATTTAATGTACATGACATTGTATATAGACTGAATTTCTTCTTTCGGCTGCTGTAGGCCATCTTCTGCAGGCGGGACCCCATTTGTCCATTGGGGTAGGATGGGATCTTGTCCTTTGTTTGGCAAGATTTCAGGTCACAAATCATGTTTCATTAGCCAGGTTATTTCCCCTTTTTGGAATGGAGCACCCGAGCTTGCTTCTTCACGCACGAGCTCAGCCTGATGAGGTCGCTCCGTTATACAACTTAATGGTAGGATGGCTCTGGGCATGCTTCGAGCTGGTCCTTTCATTGGTCTTGGGCTTTTCACAAGCTCTTTTAGTCCGAACCAATTTTCATATATAACATTTCATGACATAGTTTATTTGGGTCTTACAGGATCTTTTTGAATCAGATTCTACACCTTCTTGAATCCCATTTGATTGAAAACTTAGTAATTAGGTAATTCATTTTTGTTTGTTTTCTCAATGGCATTAAATTTTGGCCCTAGTGAGTAGTGTAACTACTATTGCTATGTCTTTTTTTCTTAGACAACATTACTTAATAAAATAGATAATCAAGAATTCTGAAAATAAGCTAACTAACAAGATCCTAATTCATATGGTGGTTGTTCTTTCTTGTTTGCTGTTTTGGTAAAATTTAAGTGTGACACAAATTGTCCTGTTGTTTGTGCATGTTTAGTGGATGTTTATTTTCTTGGAGAATGATTAATGAATTAGAGCTATCATTTATTTGTTTATTATAGAAAAATGACAAGTGACACAGATGAGGATGCAACCTTGAACATAGAAGATGACAATGAAGAAAATGAAAGCAACAAGCAGTGTAGATTAACCTCAAAAGTATGGGATGAAATGGAGAAGATTCAGACAAGTGAGGGTCCTAAGGTTCAATGTATCCACCACAGGAAGAAATTGAAAGATGATTGTGGAACATCCTATCTAAGGTGCCACTTAAATATATGTCAAAAACACCCCCCGATCTTGCCGTAGTGCAAGGTAAGAAAAGTGGAGGTGCATCTAAAAAGGAGTTTAAATTTAGTCAAGAAGTGTCCAGTAGAAGTTTCATAGAATTTCTTATTTGTGGAAAACATCCATTCACTCTTGAAAAAGAGCATAAATTTAGAGAATTCATGCATTGTACACATCCCAAGTTTAAAAACTTGAGTAAACATATAGTTAGAAGGGATTTGTTGGCTAGGTATGAGAAAGAAAGAGAGTTTGTCAAGAATGAATTAGTCAATAGTCCTAGTAAGATTTCTTTGACTACAGATAATTGGAGATTTGAGTACACTGTGGATGAATATATATGCATAACTGTGCATTAGGTGGACAAAGATTGGAAACTTAAAATGCAGATCATACATTTTAGAGTTCTAAAACCTCTTTTTGATGGGATTTCTATAGCTAATGAGGTTGCTAGATGTTTAAGTGAATGGAGCATTGATAACTAACTATTTATTATCACATTAGACAATGCAAGTTACAATAATGCAATGGCTAACAGCCTTAAGCTTCGATTGGTTAATATTAGATCTCTTGTGTGTGATGGAAAGTTGTTTAAAATCAGATGTTGCAATCACATTCTGAATCTAATTGCTCAAGCTGGTTTGAGTTTAATTGAAGATATCATTTCTAAAGTATGTAATAGTGTGAAGTATTTGAAAAATTCTATATCTCAGAAAAAGAAGTTTTTATGAAATTGTAGAAAATAGCTATCACTTGAATCCTAGCAAAAAGTAGAGAATTAATGTAACAATTAGATGGAACAGTACATATTTGATGCCAGATCATGTGATATATTTCAAACTTGCTTGGCAATGTTGGGGGAGGCGTGATAATACTTTCAACTGTTTTGTGCTTTGAAGAAGAGCGGTAAAAAGTGCAATTGCTTCACCAATTTTTGAAGGTATTCTATGATGTAACAAACTTATTTCTGCTAGCAAGAGTCCTACATCTAATGTTTATTTTAGAGGAGTGTGGAAGGTGCATACTTGTATTTTACAAGCAACACAAGCGCCCCACAACTTTATGTCTAATATGGTCTTATAGATGAAATAGAAGTTTGACAAATATTTGTTTGATTACAGTTTGGTTTTGTCTTGTGCTATTGTCTTAGATCTGAGGTATAAGTTTAGGTTTTTGGAATATTGTTACAAAAAAACATATGGTGATGGTTATCAAGATTGCTTGATAGTTGTTTCTTGTAAACTTTTTAATCCATTTGAAGAGTACAACAAAAAATTTTCCATAACCACTACAATAATAGCTGGGGCAAGTAGTAGTAGGGGTGATTTATGTTGTAGAAGTGATACTAATTTTGATTTAGATGACTATGAAGACTTTTTGAGTTTAAGATCTAGTCAAACTAAGCAATCTCAATTAAAGAAATATTTAGATGAAAAGAATTTGGACTACAAGACTGATATAGATGTTCTTGAGTATTGGAAAAAAGCTTCATTGCAATACCCAATATTATCATTAATGGCCTTTGATATATTGGCTATACCAGTGTCTACTATTCCATCTGAATCAACCTTTATTATTGCAAAAAAGGTGATAAGTCTTATGAGAAGTTCATTAAATCCAAGGATGATAGAGTCACTTATTTGTCTTAAGGATTGGATACATGCCAAAGATGGTAAGTTTTCATCAAATTTTTATTTAATTATTAGTCTCATTTAATGTTAGTGAAGTTTTTAACATACATTATTTTTTCCCAATATTATAGAAGCATCTGGCTTATCAAAGGATGACAATGATGATGATGATGATAATGAGTCAGATTTTAGCAATGATGATATAGATAGTGAAGGCGATGATAGCTGCCACATTGTCTTATAGTTTACATTAATCAAAATAAGTAAGGTATTCTTAATTGTTTACTCTTTCTATTTTTTAGTTTTACTCTTTTTGACTTTGGAGATTTGTTTCATGAATTAAGCCTTATATTATGATAGAAACAATGCAATGTTAAGGAAGAAAATTTGCATTTATAGTAACTTTTGCTTAAAAATCAAAGAAATTGAGTCTTTAGCTATTGATTTAGTAAATGGGCTGAATAGATGTTTTTTACCTTAAAAGGGGCTTGGACTTTAGAGAGTAATCCGAAACAATTTAACATCTTTTGCTTGTATTTAGTTAGACTAAACTTGTTTGGTTTGGATTTCCATTTCAGTGGCATGTTGAAAGAGAGGAAATATCTAGAATTGACAAATGGCTGGCTGAAAAGATTCTTTTGCTTAGGTAACATCTCCCCAATTAGGAAGAGATAGTGTTTCTCCTTTTTAATATGTGCCAGTTAATTTGAAAAGCTTGGAATAGGCAAATCTTTGAAAAAAATTGCTCTTAATCCAATCTTTACAATTGAAAAGGCAAAGGCTGCCAATTATGAATATATCATAGCTAACTTTTCTTCAATTTCTACTTTGTCTCCTTAATCTAGTAGGAGTTAGCCTTTACGTTGGCAACCTCCTAATTTTATGTGTTACAGAGCAAATATTGATGCTGCATTTATTGGTGAAAAAGGAAGAGGAGCAATTGGAGTGATTATCAGAGACCAT
>JANHAO010023035.1:0-12017 GCA_026873985.1 Saraca asoca
AATATCTCCAACGAGATAAGGGAAAGATTCAACATTAATTCCGTATTATAAATTTTTTTTCTTTATTTGTATTTGATAAAGGGACCTGACAAAACTAAATGGATTCATTCAATTCAGACATCACAATAAAAACAAAGAGGAAAGGAAGAGAGAAATGACCAATAGATTGAATGTAGAATGAAGAAACAAAACCTCAGCATTAATCTTTAAGTTTGCAGCTCCTTAGACTGATTACAAGTTGTTCATCCTTCCATGGACTAGAGGCACAAAAATTGTAGAGAAAAACCAAAAATGAAATGCTGCAATATGTCACAATGCAATGCTCTCTTCTACCTTCACATTCATTTTAACAAAAGCTACTTAAGAAAGAGGAAAACAGACTACTGTATAGGTAATCATGAAAGTTGTGTAGTCTAGTTTATTGGCTGCTGTTCCTTTTTACTTTCTATGCATTTTTTACAAGATGATTTTCTAGCTTGGATCTAATGGAGCAACGGGTTTCCTTGGGGAAAGGTCAAAGGGTTCAAGTTTTAGATCAATTGGGGCCTAAAAGTTCAAATCTACAAAGGCCCAACTCGTAGCAGATCTACCTCCATGTTGCAGCTCATTTTGCATGCCCATAATGGTGTTTTCAGCCCAGGGAGCCTGCATAAGATATGTAGGTTTATGTCTCAGCTTCCAATTGAGCTTAGTTTGACCTCAATTGGACTTTTCTAACTCCAGATATTGTCTTTTGAATGCATGAAGGTCGGGCTACCTGGATAGGGTAGTGACAATATTCTGATTCTAATTTGAGCTCCAATTTTAGATGACCAATTGTGAGATTCAGCTTTTATAGTCTTCATGAAAGTTGTAGATCTATCTCTTATCTTTCCTAAAAGACAAGAATCATATTAATTGGACAAGTGTAGCTCAAGATATAGCCAGATTATAGAAACTACTCAAATGGCCAAATGCTATAGAAATTTCTTTAATGTTCCCAATTGATACAAAATTTGAAAATGTAATAATCATAGCTTAATTAAATTAGTTTAGACCCTAAGAAGCTTAGTGAGAGGACAATTAAATGATTAAAATATTTTTTTATAAAAAAATCCCTTTGCAATGGTCTACAATTCCAAAGTAATGATCCCTACGGAGCTAGAAGTAGCTTCACAGAGAAGGATCACCTTCGACCCAGCAGACAATGATCAGCTGCTCACTGTGAATCTAGATCTTGTGGAAGAAATGAGGGACAGAGCATATTTGAGAATCGCAACCTACCAGCAACGAGTCATGAAGTACTACAACCGAAGGGTTCGACCCCAAAATTATAAACCTAGCGACCTCATCCTGTGTTTAGTACTTTCTAGTCAATGAAAAACCAATGAAGGATCCCTAGGGCCGAACTGGGAAGGTCCATACCTCATCAAAAGAGTCATTGACCATGGAGCCTATCATCTAGCTGATATGAATAGAATAGAGTTTCCCTGGGCATCGAACGCCACACATCTTTGCCCTTATTACCAATAGAGACTCAGATCTTGTAAATAATCTAGAGTCATGGGAAGACTTGTAGGTGTTCTTCCAAGATCTTTATATACATATCAGATTGATTCTGAATTGGATTCCAATAAAATCCCACAAGAAATAATTAGCCAAACTATAATCCATCAAAGTTTTTATATGTATATACACATATATGGTGAATAATTTAGAAGAAAATCAGAATATCCAAAAATCCATGAAATAAAGTAAGTACACAAAAAAAGTTACAAAAGTAAGAGCCTAAGGAGCAGGCTCTCCAGAAATTGGATCATCACAAACAAGGCCTTTGCGAGGTGAGGGATTCGTGGGAGTGAAAGCAGGGTCATCCGAGACTGGACCACTAGCAGCCTCCACAAGCTAAGATCCACCCTCTGTTGAGGAACAGTCCCCAACAAAAAGAGCCCTGGGCTCAATACCTTCCTTGGAGGAGCAAGCCTTAGCCTCATTCCTCTTCCTAAAGTGCTCCACAGTCATGAGAGCTTCCTCACCGAAGAAAGAGAAGTCCAACTCAGGGTAATGCCTCCACAAAGTATAAAATAGCACAGAACTAGTGTTAGACTCTACCTATTCTACTGCCTCAGCAACCAAATGAGGAATCTTTGCCCTAACCTTAGCAACCTCATCCCTTGCCGCTTCAAGCTCTCTCACACCAACCTCAGCTCACCTCTCGACTTTTTTGATCTATAGCTCTACTGAAACAGCACACTTTTCTGAGGTTTTAGCTCATTTGGCTAGCCAATCAACATGTTGAAGGGCCTCGTCTAAGTCAATTTTTGCCTTGGCCAAGTCATTAGTCATGAGACCAAGGCTCACATTAGCAGCCTCACAATTTTCCACCTCATGAGACAAGGGGACCTCTGCATCTTTAGCCTTCTCTTTAATTCCAACATTTCAACAGTAATGGTAGCCAGGTCCTCTAATTAGCCTTGAGTTCTTTTTGCCTTTGGCTTGGAGCGCCTCATTTTCCTTTGTCATCGTTAACACGCTCTGAAGGGGAGGCACACTCGAATCAAATTATGAAAACAAAATGGAAAATAGGGGCACAGAAAGATCACTTATCGCCAAGCCAAAGTGGATTCCATGATCAATTAGTTTCTCGATAGGAAGGCCTTTGAATTCTAGCACCTCAATCTTTTTGTCAGAGCCTAGAAATGTGTCAATATTGTTTGTGAAAGCTTTCCCATATTCCCCTATCTTGGAACTAGGCCCAAGGGACTGCTCCTCGATATCTAACCCTGTCACAACCCTTTTCTGAGTAGCTGCAATCTTCTCCCTGTCCACCTTTCATTTTTTGACAAGGGATTTAAGGAGAAGGTCAACCCCAGCAGTTACTGTCACCTTAGGATAAGTGGAGTAATCGGGTCTTGCAAGGGAGATGTTGTTAAGGCTGAAGGTCGGCCTTCTATCGCAAGGGGAACATCGGCATCGAGAGTCAATGGAGCCTCTTCCTTATCAGGTGAAGGTGCCAAGAAGATGAGCTTCATGAACTCGTGGTAATCGCCAAAGTTCACAGGTCAATCTCCTTCACCCGATAGGTTCCTATCTCCTGAGTAAGCTTAATGTCCAAACCCAGAGCAATCTTGAAAGAACAAAGGAGGCTCTCGTTAAAACAAAGGTTGTTCTGAAGATCATCCAAAGTAGCCAATCGGTCCAAAATTCTAGAATCCTCAATCTCAAGAACAGGATTTTACCCATCCCTTCTGCAAGAAAGAAGAAAAAAAATTTAGTATCAAGAAAATAGATCATGAGCAAGTTAGTAGATTTGCAAACCCTCAGCCCACTCACCAGGAGTGTGGATGAAATTGAAATTTTGGAGATTGCATAGAAAAGGACACGAGGTATAAAACCAGCAAGTCTTATAGTGACCCGCATTAGATTTTCCCCTCACCTTTCCATATGAAAGAATCTTCCTGTGTCTCATTAACCAAGCCTAAAGATAATACAGCCCATCCTTTGGACTCGAACACCTTAGATGATACAAGTAGCATAGGACCTTTGTTGATGGTGGGGTAAAACCTTTCCTAAAAAAAATCAGTGCTAAGGAAGCCAACTGAGTATAAGAGTTTGGGGCGAGTTGAGATTGCCTGAGTCTCACTCTATTTAGAAAATTCACAATGAATGGATGCACAGGGAACCTAAACCCCACAATGAGGTGTGGAAGACTAATGGCAATGAACCCCCGTGGCAGATAAGATACGTAGTCATCAGAGCAAGGCACCATGACATGACACCTCTTATGAAGGCGATATGACCAAATGATGGATTCAGGATCACAAGGACGGATGGATGAAACATGCATCCGGAATGCTTGACAGTATTATCGCGATCTTCGATGGGATCAAAGTGAGCAATGAAGTCTCTGGTGACCCTGCCACTCCCCGAAGATACCTCATCAGGACAACATACCTACTTCACGTCTCAAGATATGGAGCTAGATTCATTGTCTTGAGCCTTAGTTTAGTGATGACAACGTTCATGAATTGTGCTCATCTATATAAAGGAAAAAGGAATAATCAAGTCACTAAAAGTGAACCTTCCTTAGAGACTGGCAATTTCCTATACGACAGGCCAAATAAACTCCATGTCATTAAAACTAAGAATTCAAAAAGTGGGAAGGGAAAAAGAAAAAATAAATCATCAAGAAAATAGACACAAAATCTAAAATAATGGATAAAAAATCCTACAATCCATCATCAAATCAATCGAAAGGATCAAATTGGAATGGAAGGAAAGAAAGCACATAAACAAGCAGCAATTACTAAGAACCAGCCGATAAAATACGAGTTCCATATTAACTATAAAGTAGTAAACTAGAAATCACAGATTTAAAAAGACTAACCGTGGTCGACCAAAATAAATCCTACACCGTAGAGCCTTACAAAGAGTAAAACTCAAATGAAGGTTGAAGCAACGCAGATTGGTTGTGAAAGATAGCCTAAAATAAGTCCAAGAGATGAACTGGTAAACCTTAAGTTTCAAATGACCAAGTAAAGAGGGAAAGGAATAGCCCCTTAATAGATACCATCATTGATAGATCTAGAAACCATCCAGTTCCTCACAATCCAATGGTGTGGCAGAAGCCGAAGGGGGAAACCAACAACAATATGATGTGTGGGCCCAACAAGGGCTAGCATAATCATGACAATCTAGTAGTAAAGGTCCTAAGAGTCATGGATGTGACTTGCAAAGAACATGCCAATTAACTCGCAATATCCTAACTCATGAACAAAACTCCTAGATCGCCCCACACTCAAAAAGTACCTCAAGCATCAAGCTCTTACCAAGGCAAACAACAGCATGCTAACCTCACCCGACAATCAAGGTCTGCCTAGTCGAGTTCGAGGAAACTAAAGTCCTGATGATTGAGCTCCACCCGGTCAAGCCCTGGTGACGAGGTCTGCTTGACTTGGTTCAAAAACCTCACCTGACAATCAAGGTTCACTCAATCAGGTCGTGGAATAATTTGAAGAACTCACCTGATGATCAAGGTCCGCCCAGTCGGGTTTGAGGAAACTAAAGTCTTGACAATCAAGGTCCACTCAACCAGGTTTATGGGGTAACACAATCCCTAAGGGGTGGCATAATCCCCGACCTTGCCTGATGATTGAGGTCTGCCCGACCAGGTCGAGGACCTCACCTCGACGATCGAGGTCCACCTGATCAAGTTCGAAGAAACTAAAGTCTTCATGATGAGGTCCACTAGGTCGGCCCTAGTGAAGATGTCCTCCTAGCTGGGTTCAAAGACCTCACCTGATAATTGAGATTCACCCAGTCAGGTCAAGGAATAATTTGAAGACCTCACCCAATAATCGAGGTCCACCCGATCAGGTTCAAGGAAACTAAAGTCCTGACGATCGAGGTCCACCTGGTCAGGCCCTGGTGATGAGGTTCACCTAGCCAAGTTTGAAGACCTCACCTGATAATCAATGTTCGCCCAGTCAAGTTAAGGAATAATTTGAAAACCTCACCTAATAATTGAGGTCTGCCTGATTAGGCCCTAGTGACGAGGTCTGCCCAGCCAGGTTTATAGGGTAGCATAATCCCCAAGGAGCAACACAATCCCCAATCTCACTTGGCAATTAAGGTTTACTCGGTCAAGTCGCAGACCTCACCTGACAATTAAGGTCCACTCAGTTGGGTTCAAGGAAACTAAAGTCTTGATGATCGAGGTTTGCCTAGTCAAGCCCTAGTAATGAGGTCTGCCCAGCCAAGTTTGAAGACCTCACCTGACGATCGAGGTTTGCCTGATCAGGTCGAGGAATAATTTGAAGACCTCACCTAACAAACGAGGTTCACCCAATCAAGTTGGAGGAAACTAAAGCCCTCCTGACAAGGTCCACCTGGCCAGGTTCGAAGGCCCCACTTGATGATCAAGGTTCGCTTGGTCAGGTCAGGGAACAATTTGAAGACCTCACCCTATGATCAAGGCCCACCCAATTAGGTTCAATGAAATTGAAGTCTTAATGACGAGGTCTGCTTGGCTAGGTTTGAAGACCTCACTTGATGATCGAGGTTCACCTAGTCAAGTCAAGGAACAATTCAAAGACCTCACTTGACGATCAAGGTTTGCCTAATCAAGTTCAAGGAAACTAAAGCCCTAGTGATGAGGTTCGCCTAGCCAGGTTCAAAAACCTTACTTGACAATCAAGGTTTGCCTGGTCAGGTCGAGGAATAGTTCAAAGACCTCACCTGACAATCAAGGTTCACCCAGCCAGGTTCGAGGAAACTAAAGTCTTGACAATGAGGTCCACCCAATCAGGCCCTAGCAATGAGGTCCACCTGGCCAGGTTCGAAGACCTTACCTAACAATCAAGGTTTGCTTGGTCAAGTCAAGGAACAATTCAAAGACCTCACTCGATGATCAAGGTCCACCCGATCGGGTTCAAGAAAACTAAAGCCCTGGTGATGAAGTCTGCTCGGCCAAGTTCGAAGACCTCACCTG
The DNA here is from genome assembly GCA_026873985.1 of Saraca asoca. Classification (NCBI taxonomy): domain Eukaryota; kingdom Viridiplantae; phylum Streptophyta; class Magnoliopsida; order Fabales; family Fabaceae; genus Saraca; species Saraca asoca. The sequence continues at coordinate 6,470 of JANHAO010023035.1, forward strand.
ATGATCAAGGTTCGCCTGGTTAGGTCAAGGAACAATTCAAAGACCTCACCCGACAATCGAGGTCCACCTAGTTAGGTTCAAGGAAACTAAAGTCCTAGCATAAGATTGCTAGCATCATTTCAACTCTTCATTGTCAACCTGACACAAGATTGCTAGCTTGTCCAAATGGCAAAGTCATTAAACCACAACTCTCATACAGCCTATTACCCATAGCTCTCATGCGACCTATCACCCGTAGCTCTTATGCTATCTGTCGCTCGTAGCTCCCATGTGACCTCATAAAGGCACACTTGTTTAACCTACCCCAGCACCCTAATGCTTTAATCTGTTATCAATCAAGGCATTTCAAAGCTTGAGTTCATTACCAGCTAAAACAATCTAATACAACTGATTGGCCATTCAACATAACACATATCTTCCAAATCGTAATCTGCCATTTGAAGTTTATGATCTACTAGTATCTATCTGAAGTCGATTGACTCAACGGAATCTCTTTCATCTAAAAATCATCAAGCTACGACCCACAACCGACTGATTGTTTGAAAGTTGGAAAATAATGAAATGGCAGAATGAGGTTATTAGCTTTTGATAGCAAGGTTTCAACTCCCAGTCCATAAAGTGAACTGAGAGTTAAGGGGCTTATGTTATGGGTGTTTCCCAAGCCGAGACAAAACAAGGCTCGTCACGGGCCAAATCAAATACAAAGGCCCTAAAACATAAAGAGTCCATCCGAGGTCGCCTAGCAAGAGCCACGAATCATTGAATGTGAGTGAGACAAGGACTAGAACCCCGGCTCACTGAAGTGCAGGCACTAAGAATGCTCTCTAAGAAACTTACGAGCTCGGCAAGGGCCAACAACATGACCTCGGCTCATTAAGGCAACAAGTCAAGGATATGTACAAAAGATCCAGTCAGTCACCAGAGATATTTGTATCTTAACTGACAAATTATCATTCAAAACCGACACATTAGCTCTCTAAACATTCACAATGATTTGCCTAGCATTTACTATTCGATGTCAAGCATTAAATGCCCAAAGCAGCGAATGTAATCATACTATTGTCTATAAAATTACATTTGTAACCTTCCTTATGTCTATAAGTAGTCATAGGAAACCATTGCATAAGGCAAGAAATATGATATGTGCAAACACTCTACTGGCATAGACAAAAAACCTTGTGAAAGTGTAATACAAATCTTATAGAAACGTCCCTGAATCACTATACTTCAGCTGATAATACAACCTCAACGTGGATGTAGGTGCTTGAATAGGCTTTAGCTGAACCATGATAAATCTCCATGTTTATTGTCTTCTTTTCCTTCCTCTCTTCTTCCATTCATCTTGATTGCCATTTACACTTTCCAATTGGCAGTTTGGGGTCTCAAGAATTGACTCTATTAATTAAATTTTAGATCCCTAAAGCCAAATTTCACCGTCAACATTAGGTAAGAAGAGTATAAGACTACATAAAATTTAAGGTGTTTTAATAAATTAAATTATTAATATTAACACTTATGTAAAAAGTCTTGCTATAATAAATAAAATTATTTTTCATAATATAGTTTAGATACTAATAGATTAGAAATAAAACAAGCCCGAGTACACAATATACTTTAATGATGAAATTAAATAACTATTTATATAATTATTTTGATTATATTATCTAGATAAAAATATATATTTAATTATAAAATTACATATTAATTTAAACCACCTATATAAACAAATTAAAATATTTTTCCACAAATGCCATCCTCTTCAAAATGCAACTCATTAATAACGATTTTATATTTAAAACTATTGAATCAAGTTTTAAATTTTTATTCACATTAAACATATTATATATATATTACATATAAAATTTCTTTCCCAAAAGATTGCTTATTCATGTTGACGTATGAATTTGGTTAGCCCCCAAAATTCAATAGCCAATACAACAATTCTTGAAACCCCTAAACTACAAATTGATCATGGATAGGAAAGAGGGGAGAGAGAGAGATGAAAAGACAGATGGAGAGGAAGAATAGAGAAGACACCAAGAGCATTTTTTAACATGGTTCAGCCAAAGTCCAGTGACCCTTACATCTACGATAGTGTTATTGCTCAAGAGAATGTATACAATATGTGTATTTTTACAAAGTAATCACCTAAGTTTGTTTTCTCTGTCTAAGATTGGCTTTCTCAATCTAGAAAAACTCTCTCCTCTACAACGATCTTAACCCCCTATTTATAATTGTTGGGATGTTACAAGTTGAATGTAAATAAATAATAAATTAATTACAAGTTGATTCCTATCAACTGATGTCTGCAAGGTTGTCATCCAAGCTAGCCATGCAAGTTAGCATGTAAGTTGATATCCGCAAATTGCTACCCATAAGTTAATTCATTCTTACATTTAACCATAGTGAGGATGCTCCAATATGTGGACTAGGCCTCACCTTTTGGCGATCTAAGGCTACTGCTTCAACCCTTATTGGTTAATGGCCTGAGGCTTGCTTATTGCGATCTAATGCTAAGCTCAATCCTGGTTGGAGTAAGCCTTTGTTAATTAGGCTTGCCTATTGCACTTTTACCAGCCCATTTACATGCTTCTGAAAATTACCCACAACACTAGCTTCCCAGCTCTCAGTGCAATCTATGGACTGCGAGCTTATAGTTTGTTGGTAAAAGTTGACAATGATGATTTGTTATGCCGTTGTTTAAACTTTTACGCTATCATTTATTTGCACCAAATCATACCATCATTATGCATTTAATGTGTACACATCTCCATAACTGTTAGTATGACACTGATTGGTCCTTGTTATTTGCTAGATCATTGGATCGAGGGTAGCTGATCAATCTCCTAATCCAACAGTGAGACCATTAAGCTATATGAGGTTAGAGAAAACCCTTCTTTTCCCTCTTACTTTTGAAAACTGGCACTCTACCTTCCTTCTTCTCTTACAAATAGTTACTACCATTCTCTGCATTCCTATTTCATCAAGCTTGCAACAGCATTCTTTGGGCTTTAGATATCTAGAAATCATCCTTGCTTCAAAGTTTTTTCCTTAGAACCCATTTCATTCCTTTGACATGTAAGCTTTCTTAGATTTTTAAGCTTCTACCTTTTATGAATGCATTTGTTTTGTGTCCTCTGGTATTTTTGTTTTCTTATATTGGTGAAGTATGCTTGTTGGTTGCTAAAGATTCTGCCTGTTAGTCTTAGGGTTGTAGATAGTTGGATTTTGCCTTTCTGTCTCCTAAGGTTTAATAACCCAATGGGTTTCTTAGTTGAGCCCCTCTGTATTTTCAATAGTTCTTAGGCATGGTGGCATAAGGCATTGTATGGCCTACTGTGTAGTAGATCTCCTTTCTAGTTTTAGTCTTTAGGTATGGTCTACTTTTTGCAACCTGACCATTCTTCCTTTTTATGTAAATGGTTGTAGCTCATAAATGCCATGGTTACCTGATAGGGAGTGCTGATGAGCCTAAGTCTCTAGCCCAAAGTAAGGAGTTGGTACATGATATAGCTGAAGTGGCCTCTGTGGTTAGTGAGATTGTAGAGGGGTTTGTTATTTGTCCTAACCCCACTAAAGGTCATCAGGTCATTAAGGGTCCAAGGTCTTTAGCTCGTAGAGTGTTTAACATTATCCCTCAACCATTAGATTTGATGAGCTTGAAGGCATAGTTAGAACATATCAATTTCCTAAGGATTGTCGTATCTTGGCACCTTCTTCTAAAAACCAAGCAGCCTACCCCCTCAAAGGTTTATTGCCATCAGTACTCATCACCTTGATGCTAGGCTTAGATTCCCATTTCACCCTTTTATAGGAGAATTATTGAATAAACTAAAGCTCTGCCTATTTCAGCTCACCCTGAACTTTTATTCTTAGCTCATCTATCTTGCCCCTATGTATCTTAGGAATAATCTCCCACCTTCTTCAACAAGGGGCTTCTACCATCTTTATAGTATTAAGAGTATAGCCTATTAGGATGGGTTTTATTATCTTTTAGCTTAGTAGACCGAGTATAAGAAAATTTTGTCACAAGGCAATGCAAAGGACAAATTTAATGTGGGGAATTACAAAACCCACTAGTTTTATGTTTCTTTCTTGTCTCTTTATGGCCTTTGCAATTTTGATTTTGTCCTTACTCTTTGTAAGTAAGCTGAGGATATGTGAGTTTGCATGAAATTATATTTGTTTCTTTCTTGATCTGACATTTCTATTTTATTTTACAGAGGGAGCTGGTAGGGAAAAACTAGTATTAGGATCGAGGAAGTTGAAGTGCTGGTTCAATTTACTGCCATGAGCAACTTTAGAAGTGATCTTAAATTTGATGAGGAACTTCTATATTCATACAACCTTGCTCTAGCACTAAACATCAAGCTCACTAAAGACCTCAGAGCTTTCTAGATCAGAGAGGTCAGTGCAGCAAGCTTTGAGGAGCACAAAAACATGTTGAAACTTAACCTCCAAATGCCATGATCCTCCTACTCCACTTGGCCCACTACTGTCACAAATTCATCAACTTCTACTATTGTTATAGCCCCTACTACTGCAAGTCAACCATCTCCAGCTATAGCAGTAGCATCGCCACAAGTGTTGGCTCTCACCATGTGTCTTGAGGTGGTTAAAGCAGACGAGGAGGTTACATTGCCATTCCATCACCCTGCCAAAAAATAAAGAGTAGACAACGGGAAAAGGGTTGTTGTTGCTGAAGAGGAGGTAATACCCAAGGCTGAGGCTAAGGAGTGACCTACCAGTCTTGGCCCGAAGATAGGGGAGTACTTCAACTTCCTCTAGGAGAATGTTAAGCTAATCTTGTGTCTTCACAATTGATAAATGAGTAAATTACTTATAATTATGTTAATAATCACCTCTTCATTGGTTATTAATTTGTGGTTTTTCTGCACTTTTTATTTTAATTTAGTTAGTTTGTTCTTGGTATTATTGCAGTCTACATTTGTCTTTTTAGGTTAGCAAAAGAAGCTTTAAAAGGAAGATGAAAGCTAAAGTTTGAAGCACACTTGGTTCAAGAAAAAGCTAAGGAAGAAGATGTGAAAATTTCAAGTCAAAACTACAAAGATGCTGAAGAGAAATAAGAAGCCAACATCAAGCATCACCTGGCCGTGTCCTGAAGCATGGTCGTGTTTGGTGCAATAGCCAGGGATCTTCTAGAAGCCATCCAACCCGAAACATGGCTAGCCCTTGTCTTGAAACACAACCATGTTCTAAGCTTGAAAAATGTTATAAATAGCTAATCTTGAGTAGCCTGAAGTCATACCTAATCATTCATTAGTTTTCTTTAATTAGGATTACTTAAAGCTCGAGTTTCTTGATCTTCTTAAGAGTTCTTTGAATTTAATTTAGGATTCCTTCTTTGTTTTTAGTGCTTGCAACAATCCTAGTCTTTTTTTATTTCTGTTTTCTTCTTTCTTCTTTATATTTTATTCTTTCTTTCTTTCTTTATTTTAAACCTTATGCAATCCTTTTCATTAATGAATATGGTTTTTATTTCTATCATGTCTAAGTAGATTTTTATTCTAGGATTGGGAATAACCCA
>JANHAO010023036.1:0-12013 GCA_026873985.1 Saraca asoca
TACAGGTCAGATCTATAATCATCTTTTTTCAGTATTCTAAATTTCATGCTACATGATTGGTTAATCTATTGATTAAATCTTACATGATCCACAGGGTAGATAATATATACGTGAATTATAAACAAAAAGGGGTTCTAACTATAGTATTAAACTATAGGATTTTTATGTATTTGTAATGCTTTGTGGGTTGTAGACGTTCTAAATCTTCAACTTTCCTATTCTTCTGCAAGTATGATCTTTGTTTATGATCCTCGGAGTTTTGATTGATTACACATTGTATTTACATAGAGTAGGAAAGATGAGTTGGTGATTTTGGCTCTGGCTCTTCCTTTGAGTTTTATTGGGGTAAGCAATGCTTAGTTTCCTTTTGAAATTTAAAGGTTTTTGAGGATTAGTGTAGTGTAATGACATATGCAATATGTAAAATATTACTTTAAAATCTGAAAAAAAAATTGATGTAAAAAATTATAGCAATTTACAAGTGAATTGAGTATTTATCTTTCCTTTTCTGTTTGTTGGCATGAAATTAATATAAAAAATTAGTTTACTATTTACCTTTTAATATACTGTGATGATAAGCGGTCAGAATTTGTTGACATCAAAATAGTGTAATGACATATTCAATATATAAAATATTACTTCAAAATCTGAAAAAAAAAAAGATGCAAAAAATTACAATAATTTACAAGTGAATTGTGTATTTAAAAGTCTTTTCTTTCCTTTTTCTTTCCTCTTATTTTATTTTCAATCAATCAACAAACTTCTCTTTTCTTTCCTCTCATTTTCTTTTCTATCAATCAACAAAATTATAATTTTTTTTCTTCTCTTTTTCTTCCCTTTCTCTTTCTTTTCTCTCATTTTCTTTCCTCTATTTTTTTTCTTTCCTTCCCGGCATATGAACTAAAACGGCTTCCTAATGAAGGTCATTTCTTCATCATTTTGTTCATGTAACTGTCCGATATAATATCTAACGCCTACTGGTGGCTATCGTTGAGATGATAGACCCTTGCCTTTGTCTCTTTAGAATTTTCCCGAAAAGTAATCAAGTGAGTTGATTAGTCCAATTAATTAAATTATCAGTGAGTAATATTATAAATAAAAATTATATAAATTTATTAAAAAAATGAAATAATAGTGAATTTATATTATAGGTATAAACTTATAATTTACAAAAATTAAAAATTAAAATAACTTAGTATTTTTTTAATTAATTAGATGTTAAATTTCATTTTTTCTTTAGTTTTTGATTATATATAAATTTGTTGACTAACCTAATCAAAAAATTAAAAGAACTCTAAAGAAAAAAAAAATTGATCTAATCAATTTTTAAAAATTTAACCAATTTTTTTATTTTATGAATTTAACTGCTAAAATAATTTTTAAAACTAATTCAAACCATATAATATAACGATTAACAATTAAAATATTACTTAAAACTTAAATTTGATGTAATTCTTAAAACTTATTTAATATAATAATAAGATAATTATTATAAATATAATTAATTTTAAAAATAAATAAATATATACCACTATCTTAAAAATTAAGAATATGTTTGACAAGCATCACTCGGATAATGAGACAAAAATCCATAGCATTGAATGATATCTATCCACTGGACAGGACAGGCATAATAATCCATAAATGACAATTGTACAGCATAGGAGAACCATAATAGTCATTTTGAACTGCTTGCAGCTGGACAGCAGAGGCATAATAATGCCATAACATCGTCCTTTATAAATGGGATTATGCTTGGAACATCCTTAAAAACAATCCTCTCGAGATGTATTTTTGTAATTTTTATGTAAAATTTTGTAATTTTTTATTAAAAACTACAACTTTTCAGAGAAATTAGAAATTTATAAATTTTTATAATTTTAAATGATAAAATTAAAATTTTTAAAAATTTATTTTATACAAAATTCGTACATTAAAAAGATGTATAATTTTATATAAAAATTTATAATTTTCATGTTAATTTTTTATAAAAATTATAAAAAAATTTTAAAGGCATACAGTAGCAAAATTCTTATATGATAATAGATTATCATTTTCTTTGCCATCGTTAAGCAGAGTTTCTTACTCTTATTCGGTGCATTTTGGCTGTGGATATTATACCTATAAAAAAATATATTAAATAAAAGAGAAATAATAGTATAATATAAAACAGTATGTGTCGATTTTGACGGGCTTGATATCCATAATTAAGTGCATTTATTGAAACAACAAACCTCTCATCGTGATGGATTTTGTAGATAATAATTAAGATGGAGTTTGCTACATTGTATGGTGCCAACATATATCGACACGTGTTCTGATGAAGAGGTTTGGAAAGAGAAATCTGACAAGGAAGTGTCAATTTTTCATAAATATCTGCCGGTTTGGTTTTGCATCATGCTCCATCTGATTGGGTTAAATAAAATAAATCATTTTGCTTACGGTTATTTTAATACAGGGGGACGGGAAGTTTGACTGGGGACAAAATACACGTTTGTGTCAAATATTCATATAAATTTATTTTGAATAATTTTTATTTTTATAATAAAAAATAATAATTTTATATTGAAACATATAATATTTGTGTATAATATATTTTTATCTATTTTATTTTGTCATATAATACTATATTAATTTAAGAGAAAATTTTTTAACATAAAATTTTGATTGAGGATTAATATAATTATTTAAAAAATAAATTATTCAAAATATATATAATCAAGTGAGAAAACGTCGTATTTCCACTCTGATTTAATATATTAGAGTTTTATTATTACAACTTAATATACTTTCATTGGATAAATCAATTAATAACATGACTCTATTTCAATCAAAATTTTGTTTAAATTACGTTAAATGGCACAATGCAGTTGTCTCTTCTGGTATCTAGTATTAATTATATTATTTTTTAATTAAAAAAGGTGAACATATATTTAAAATAAAAAAAAGTTAATATATATGATAAAAAAGATTAATATATTTTTAAGTTATTAATTGAGATACGAGTAAAATATATAATATCTCTACTTTAAAAATGTTGATTATGAACTTTATTTTTTATTTTTTTATTTTTTAATATTATTTATTATTATTGATTAATCAAGTTTTTTTCCAACCTATGAGTTGTTGGACATCATACACATCATAATGAGCAAATATGAAGGTACATAGCCTATATGGAAGAGTATTCTAGAACCTACCCACAAGATGTTATAGGTGAAGTTTGAGGTAAAGTTTTAATACTTTGTTTATAATTTAAATTTCTTTTCTTAAACTTTTTCTCTATCTATTTGATGTTTTTCTTGTTTTTTTAACTATAAAAGTATTGAAAGTGGAATCCTTCTTTGAGAGAAGGACATGTAGAAGAACTTTAATCATAAAGGTTTCAACAAAATAAAAGATATGATAAATAAGATACGGAAAACGAGGCCTGCTCAACTGATTGGATTGGGGACAAAGGGTGAGAAGACCTTCTTAAATATTAGAAGGGCCCTAAATTCAAGTTCAAGTCTAAGATAAACAGATCCATCTCTATATTAGAGCATCAATTGTCCATGGTAACATTATTTTAACTTAATGTTATTTATGTCATTTTAACTTAACATTATTTATGTTCATAAAAATTTTCATGTTGTGCAAATATGTGAAATTGGGATTGAACTGTCTATGCATAGCTTGTTCTGTCGCACTCACTCCCAGAAGGACCGACAGTAAGTCTTGCATCGAGCTATATAGGCCGATGTAAGCAGCTTTTCTTAAGTAGCAATTTTGTTATTAATGTATTATATATTTAGTAGTAAAAATATTACAAATAATTAATTGTTTTAATTTGTATGAGAATTTCAACAAAAGAAAAGAGGACATGGCATAGAATCAGATGCAAAGAGGTCTTGTAGGCTTTAAGGACATAGCTAGTGATGTAACAGGGTCATATGATCATGATTTATGGGTGGATATCGTTGGTGGGGACCAAAAAGAGATGGGTCTATAGGTTAGGGTTTGTGGCCATAGTGGGGATGATTGCATCTATCGCTCGATCTCACATTGAGAGCATATCACATACTACACTGGACTAGCCTATGGGTACTATAATTGAGATGTAACAACAGATGTAGGAGATATTTGCTCTGACGGAGCACTTTATGTAGACTTAGCAATAGTAATAGAGTCAGACTCTGTCACCTCCTTCTCCACCTCATTCTTATTCATACTACCACTAACCCTCTGCTAACTACTAGCCGCCTTCTGTCTACATATATCGGTTGCCACCATAGCCATCACAGTCAATAGTTTGACCACCACTAGCCAAAGGTCCTAGATAGCTGCAATAGTAGGACACTACCTTGAATCCGAAGACTGATGATTAGTTCTTCTACAATGATCTTGGATTGTCACTATATTTTTATGCTTTTATTTGACTAATATGTCTTATACGTTGATTTGAATAATATAATTTATGAATTATTTTACTAATTTTATATATTTATATCTATTCATGTGCATCATATTAATTTCTAGAACTTTGAATTAAAAAATATTAAAAAATTTTAATACTAATCAAAATTATTTTAATAAAATTTAATAATAGAATTTTGTAAAATTATATCAAATAAAATTTTGAAAATTATCCTTTTTTTATGCTTTTTGAATGGATTTTTTGATGGATTTTCCAATGACTTTACTGACCAATTTACATTGGCTTTCCAATGACTTTTTAACGGGTTACTAACAGATATTTTGACAGAATTTTTAAGGATAAAAAGAGAAAGAAATATATGAAAAAATAATCACCTTAAAATCCATCAAAAAATAGAAAACTTTTTCTGATCATAGTTTTATCGATGACAAATTTTCATCAGAAATAACAATTTTTGATAGATTTATTATGATTTTTGACAGATTTTTTCGTAAAAAATTGCATATTTTTTTGTAGTGCTGGTTATCAAAAGATAGGTGCATATTCACACAAATAATATCCTTATAGTGTAAGGTCAAGAGCATACTAACTCTTTATTTCCAATCCACAAAGTCAGTACCATCTAATACACTGGATTTAAGATGATCAGTAAACACAAATTTACCATTAGGCATAGGAAAAAAAGATTCCTAATTCACATTACATTAAAATAGTCACTTATTTGTTAGGGATTCATGATAACAAAAAATAGATTTTTAGAAAACTCAACAATTCCCATTTACCAATTGAGAATTTTGAGAATTATCAAAAGAGACATATTTACATTTACCTGTTGGGAATTTTGTGAAACATAAAACAATAATAAAATTGTTAAACAATCAAAATACACATATATCTGCATTATCACCTTAGGGATTATGCAAAATAAGAAATAATAATAAAAACTAGACAATATAAAATTAAAATACTCATACATCCATATTATTCATGGAGATTTTGTGAAACATAAAACAACAAAAAATTAAACAATATAAAATCAATATACTCATATATCTGCATTGTCTATTGGGGATTTTACAAAATATGAAACAATAAAAAAAAACTAGATAATATAAAATCAAAAGATGTAATGAGGAATAAAACATAACAATTACATTACTCGTTAGGGATTTTGCAATTTAGCATAAACAACATTATAAACAATTAATGAAGGAAAATTGATCACAAGATTATATCCTTCAAGATTATATAAGAATTATATATCATGTAAAGACTTAACCATTTGTAATTATAAGAAATAATAGATTTTTACATGATATAAAATAAGAAAAATAATTATAAATAAAATAATAAAAAAAGGTCACTGCATGTTGCTATTGGAATATAATTTGCAACTCAATAGGATCTCCTCCTAATATAAACTTTCTCCACAGGTAATGAGTTTTCTCCATATATGTGAAGTGGCGAGTACACAATGTATGTCAATATGAATATGAAAATTTTCTAAAATGATTAGCTTATTAATTTTAGCCAGGTAATATCTTTGCATCACTCACTTGTAGGATCAATGGAAGTATTTACAAGAGAGTCCAAAACACTTAGTCTCCAATGTAGGAATACCACTGGCTACAGTTACCTACATCCTATTTATGAACTTTAAACCACACATTCAAGAACCAAACCCATTATTCATGGCCATTAAACCAAATTTCATTTTTAATATTAAAATCATTCATTTATAATTCTACATTAATTGAATAGAACAATGTATCTTGGACTTCTCCACTAAGTGAATTAAAACACTTTTAAAACCAATAAAATTAATATTTGAAACTATTAAAGTTCTTATACTCAGGGCTTGTATTCTTTGCTATGGAGAAGGAAATTGGCACCTTGTTCCTTAAAGATTAGGCAAGTGTGTGTATGAGATTGTTTGGGAAAAGTGTGTGTAGGACATTGTTTGGGAAAAGAACTAGAATATATCACAGTGAAAATTATTAAATTACTCAAATCAAATTTTTCAATCTCACACAATTAAATAAATTTAACATAAAATTAACTATTAAAAATTAAATTAGGACACCAGTAATTTTTAACATAGAAAATCCCCTAGTATGAGTAAATATTAGGGAACCTAGTCTAGTAAAAACTTTCACTAATAAATAATTAATGGGTACAACAATGTTTTTTTAGAAATTCTAAGGAACAACTAGTATAAAACTCTTCACTAAAATGCTATGTAGAAACTAGCCACCAAAGAAGAAGAAAAAGCCAAAATAACATATGCACTACACTGCCTAAAATACCACAAACAGTATACCTAAATTTCAAGGAAACTCAAGTAGGTTTGGTGATCAATTTTTTAACAAGATGAACAAAAAACTATGCAACCTTTCTTTTCTTCCTTTGGCACCATTACAAGAAGCTCTCTGTTTCTCATGGTTTTCTCCACTTTCACATACTAAAGGGCATGAGGGCCTCGGCCAATATATATAGCCTTGTTAGATTTCCTAAAACCAAGTGCTATTAGGTTTCTTTTTCTTAAGTTTTCTCATCCTTTATATTTTAAACTAATATAAACAGCATGTGGGTCCACTTGAAGGAGGAACCTGCCAACAAATCTCCCTTTTCCAACTAAGTGGCACATTCTACCAAGTTCACTTTCTTTCTACAATCAATTAACTTCTTTGTGAGTAAGGCCTTCATCATCATATCTGAAGCATTATCATCAGTATGGGTTTTCTCAAATGTCAACTATTTCATCTTTAGTGCTTTCTTTATCCAATGATATCATACTATAATATGCTTTAGCCTCAAATGAAAAGTCAAATTGCTGCTGAGTTGAATTGCACTTTGACTATCTCAATGCGACACGTACTTATCTTGCTTTAAGCCTAACTTTTGTCGAAATTTTTGCATTCACAAGAGTTTTTTAGATGTTTCTATAATACCAATGTATATAGCTTTTGTGGAAGACAATGCAACATATTTTTGCAACTTTAATTTCCAAGACAAAAATTCCCCTGAAAAAGTCATCATGTATCCAGAAGTAAACTTTCGACAGTCGCATCACCAATCACGTTTGCATTTATGTAGCTATTTGACACAAGTTTATTAGTACCAAAACATAAACAAACTTTAGATGTACCTCTGAGATATCAAAGTATCTACTTGACTGCTTGCTAGTGTTCTTTACCAAGATTAGAGAGAAATTTGCTCATAACACCAACTGTATAAGCAATATCTAACCTTGTGCATACCATGACTTACATAAAACTTCTAACTACATATGTATAAGGAACAATACTCATCTATTCTTTTTCTATTTAACTTGAAGAGCATTGCTGAGAACTTAGCTTAAAGTGGCGTGGTAATAGGTTTGGACTTGCTCATGTTAAACCTCTCTAATACATTTTCAATGTATCTCTCCTAATATGACCAAAGTTTATCATTCTTCTTGTCATGAGAATTTCCCACACCAAGGATCTATTTTGCTTGTCCCAAGTCCTTCATAGAAGAGGACTTTTTCATATCTCTTTTAAGGTTATCAATTTTATTGATATTGTGGCCAACAATCTTGTCATCCATATATAACAAGAGAATAATAAAATCATCATTGGATAATTTCTTCACAAATACACAATGATCAGAAGTAGTTTTTCCATAACCATGATCCATCATAAATGAATCAAATTCCTTGTAACATTGCCTTAGTGCTTACTTGAGTCTATATAAACTATTTTTACCTTGTATACATGATGCTCTTTGCCTTTGACTCTAAGACCCTCTAGTTGTTCCATATAAATTTCTTCTTCTAAGTTAACATGGAAGAATGTAGTTTTCACATCAAGCTGCTCAACCTTTAAATTTAGACTAGCTGTTAACTCAAGCACAACTCTGATAGAGGACATTTTAATCACTAGTTAGAATATTTTTTCAAAGTCAATCCCTTTTTTCTGTTTGAAGCCTTTCACAATGAACATTGCCTTGTACCTTGGCTATGAAATGCTCTTATCTAACTTTATCTTGAACACCTACTTATTCTTGATCACTTGCTTGTCCTTGGACAACTTCACTACTTCATATGTTATGTTATCATACAAGGAATTTAGTTCACCTTGCATGGCTTGTAGCCACTTTATCTATACTCTTTTCTCTGTGCTCATCAGACTTAACTTCCTAATAACTCTTAGGCTTTCCTTTGTTAGTAAGCACCACATATTCATCATGCAGATATCTCCTAGAAAGATGAAGCTCTTTAAGAGATCTTTTTAATTGAGGCTCAAGAGGTTGGTTAGGTAAAATTGGATCAATAGGGATCTTAGACTAATGTGTAAGATCATCAACCTCTATACCTACCCCATGACCATCAATAACCATAGTAAGAGGGTCAGGACTCAAATCCACATAGCCAATGCCAATTAGTTTTGGCTTCTCAGTTTTGTCAAAATCTTCAATAGTTTGGTCTTCAAAGGATACCACCTCTTGACTTTTGATAACGTTCTTATCCAGTAGATTCCACAATTTGTAACCAAACATCTCATGACCATAAGCCAAGAAAACACTTTATTTAGTCTTTTAATCAAGCTTGGATCTTTCATCTCTTGAAATATACACAAATGCTTTATTGTTAAACACTCTTAAATGATTGTATGAGACTTGTTTCCTTGTCCACACCCTCTTTAGAACATCATAATCAAGAGGAGTTGAATGAGAAAGGTTAATCAAATTCATTGCAATTTTCATTGATTCACCCTAAAAGGCTTTAGACTAAAAAAGCATAAATTTAATTTTTTCATTAATTGTCTGGTTTATTCTCTATGCTACCCCATTTTGTTGGTGTAACACTTAAAAATAAATATATATTTAATAATAATAATAATAATGATGATGATAATGATGTTAATAATATTATGAAAATAATGGTATTATAAAATAAGTTAGTAATATATCGCTAAGACTATGGAATAAATGAGTATAATTTATATTCTAGCATATTTCTTTTCCATTGAGAAATAATTTAAGTGCATTAAAGTGAGTGTTTTAATTTTATTTTGGGTTTAAAGGTTAATTTTTTTTCCTTTTTCTTTTTTGTTCTTTTTTTCTTCTATTTTTTCTTCTTTCTCTAGCATTGACCTAAGCCTTATGTCATCTTCTTCTTCCTTTCTCTTGAAATGGCTCCACTCTCTTCTTCTTCCGACCATGGCAATTGCTCTTCCGACCACTACTCTTTCTCCTGGATCTACTGTTACCCTGCTCTACTAGAACTTTGCTGCATTCATTTGACTATTTTGCATCGGCTCTATTTTACTTCTCCAACTAGTCTGCAGTCCATCTTCTATGGTGAACTTCATGTGTCGTCACTAGCAGCAACCAGGCAATGTTAGCATTTTTAGTATAACTGAAAATTGTTAACATTTATGGAGATTGTTAGCATTTGTATATATTATTAGCAAATTATAAGATTGATAGCTTTACTAATATGATTACTTTGTTATTATAATTTCTCTTGGTTTTGATGTTAAAAATAATTTAAGTCTGACAATATTTTTTAGTGTTTGTTATTTGTTTTGTAGGATCAAAATGAATAAGATTCAAAAGATCTGCAATTAGATTTAGGAATTATTTTATTTTCACTAAGATCTTTTGTAAGTGAATTCAATTCAATTTTAATTGAAACAAATTTATTAAAACTGATATATTAAATCACTTGAAGAAAACTAAAATCAAATATTTTTCAAACAATATTTTTAAATGATCTTTCACAAGTGCAAGTTTTATAAAAATCATTTTATACTGTATGAATCGATTCACTAAAGAATTTCTGAAAATCTACTCTAATCGATTCAATAATCGATTTGTGAAGAAAAGTTTTGAAAAATGTTTTTACCAAAGGTTAGGAATTTTATCTAAATCGATTCCCTAATCAATTCATGATCTTTTACAATATATGATGATTTGATTCATGCAACAATTTAGTCATAAACATTCATGATGGTATTCATAGACTTATTGATTCATAAATTGATTCATTAGTTGATAACCACTACAAATTGATTCAAGAATAGAAAATTAGTTATTTTTCAAATGTCGGTTACAGTAACTATAAATACTCCTATGTTCATTTCAAACACAATAGTTTTTCACACTTCTACATTTCTTCAAGAGTGAAAAACACTGAGATATTTGAGTGTTATCGGATTCATCGCTACCTCACTATACCTAATTAATTCAAGGATCTTTAATTAGAATTGAAGGGAATTTCACAACTAGATGTTAGAGATATTTATCTCAAACTTTGGTACTGTATTTCTTTACTTGTTTCTGGTCTTTTAATTGCAATTTCTAGGTTGATAGAAATTGAAAATACAAACGAAGAGGTTGATCTTCCTTTTGCATCTTCTTTGGTTATAAGGTTGATTATACCTAGTTGAAGATGCATTGAATTCATTGTATATCTCTAGATTATGAGGTTGAACACAGTCTTGATGAGAGAAAAGAATTGTTATATCTAGATTTATAAGAGCCCAGTTTAATTCTTGTGTAATAGGTTTTACAAGAGTCCATTGTAAATCTTATTGTATGAATTGGATATTTAGGAGCCCAGTTAAAATCATGTTGTGAATAATAAAAGAGGCTATCTAGTTAAGGATTGTTCAGTGGATGTAAACTTTAACTGTGGTTTCAATTAAAGTTAAATGACTTTAAAAATTATAGTGTCTTTATTGTTCTTTACAATTCTTTATATTTATGCAATTTAACTTTACAGCATAGTTGAATTCTATTGTGCTAGAAATTCTATTATACTACGTTATTTTGTTGTTCAAATACAATCCAGCTACAATCTATTTTATTAATAATTAATTCTCAAATCTATATAAATCTAATCAGTCACTCCAATTAAGATCCTAATTATCCAATTAGTTTCCTAATTCTAATCCAAAAACAATTTTATCAAAGACTTCCGCTTTTACAAATCAAACAAGAATCCAATTTATTTTTAGGGGAGTATACATTTTACATACATAAAAGGGGCAAGATCATTTGATATTTTTTTGGGACCTACAGTTGGTGTTAAAGCTTCTAGCTCTTGATACTCTCTTGTTTTCAAAGAGAAAATGGATTCTAGTTTCACATTGTTACCTGGATGTCCTTCTTTATATGAATCCCTTAGTTTTAATGGTCATCACTATACATACTGAAAGTAGAAAATTAGAGACTTTATTAAAGTAACTAATATAGACATGTGGGAAATTGTAAAGGATGGATATGATTGATTGTGGTTGCCAAATTCAATTAAGATTAGAAAATTTATAATCGAACTACCGTACTACTTGTAGTATAAGGCAACACCGGATCGAGCCCTTGGATCATTCTAATGATAGCAATTAGATAAAGACATAAAAATGAAGGGGGATTTAGCAGTAACTATCCTAATAGCAAACACAATAATGCAGAAATGTAAACAATGGTAAGTAAACCAACCAGCCCACGGGAATCAACTAAACTTCAGATTAATGCATCCTTGATCACTAAATATTCATCCAATTGTTAATCATATTTATGGCCTTAAATCATAACAAGAAGCCTTGAAAT
>JANHAO010023037.1:0-12015 GCA_026873985.1 Saraca asoca
TGATTTAATTTTACTTTATTTGATTTGAGATTACTATTTTTGTTTAATTAATTATTAACATTTACTAATTTCATATTTGTAGAAATAAGAGTTGCAAAGGGAGCCTAGCGATTTTGAAATTATGAAGCAAACAAAAAAGTTGAAAGAGGGAAACTGGGCTTGCCAAAAGGCTGCAAACATTGCTGTAAGTATATTTTTATTAGTATATTTGATTTTACAAAATGAGTTATTTGTATTAACCATTCAAATTTATATTAAAAAAGCTAGTATCAATAGCTTCGAGGAGAAGGCACTAGTAGCGAGGGGGATAGCTCACTAGCAGTCGACAATGCCCTTTTCCTCCAACTTGTTAAGGGAAGGAAACAAAAGGGCAATGTCTGGTTACAGGGTGAGTTAGACCTTTTCTTGCTTTCCTCTGTAGGAGCATCATTTTCTTTGTCTGTGCCAGATAGTGCTGAGTTAATTAATCTAAAGGCGAAGGTTACTGCCTTTACAATGGAGCTCATGGGCAAGGATGCACTCCTTGCTAATACGTGGGAGTGATTACAATGTAATGAGTAAAGGATGGAGTATTTGTATCAGCACCTACACATTAACCCTTCATCTATCAATTCGTCTCCTGATGGATAGTCGGCAGCGTCCGAGCCCCACGGTCTAGCATCACATAATGCACAACACCCTCCAGAGGAGCCATATGATGACTTTGATGTAGATAATGCATCTTAAGGTACATTAGTTTTCTACTTAATTTATATGTGACTGGTTAGTTTTCTCCTTGGATTGGATTTGTATTGAGTTGGATTTATTGTCACATTTTTTGATTTATTATTACTTTAATTTGGATATTTTTTTATGCATTAAATTTACTTTTAACGTTTAATTGATTGATTTTGCTATATACTAGAATTGAATGGGTTTCAAATTGTATTAGATAGTACTAAATTAGATTTGTAACACTTTTATGTGACAATCAGGTGTCAGTGACCGAAATAGTTACTAAATAAAGTAGTTGTAAAAACTATTCACTGGTTAGAGACTGAGTTTGTGACCAAAATTTTTTTTAGATTTTAATGATTTTGTGACTGAATTAGTGACTGAAAATTTCAATCACCAAATTTTTAACTATTCAACGACCGAACTGTCACCAAATATACGGTGGCCAATTCTTCCACATTAGTTACCTACAGCCATCGAAACTGCGACTAAATATTCGATGGCAACTACACATTGACTAAATTGTGACCAAAAAATTCAATGGCTTGTCACTATGTATTTCAGTCACTAAGTTCTGCCACTGAATCAAGTTTGGTCGTTGAATGTACTACGACTGGGTGTTTAGCCACTCCTTTTTTTTTGGTAGCTGTTCGGTCGCTATACACATTTGTGATTGAAATTCATGCTTTAGCGATCAAAAATTTCAGTCGCTAAGCTGCCTTTTTTTTGTAGTGACTCACTCTCTCACTAAATCGATCTTCTTTGCCTTGTTCTCTCTCTGTTTATAGGTAATAGCTGCTTTTCTTTTTGAATTTTATTATAGTTAGAATACAAAAATGCCCTAATGCATTTCTAGCACTTGTTTTCTAACATATTTAGGATTGTACATTTGTAATTGTAGCTTAAGTTTATACATCACAAGTAAAGTCTAATTGATTTAATTTTAAAATAAAATTGATTTCATTTATTAACAGAAGTCTAACATTTTGTGGCTAGTCATGGATTATAGATGGATGTTTGTTGATCAGTTAAGGGAAGAACATGCAAATGGGGTTGAGGAGTTTATTAGATTTGCTATTGATCAATGTGTTGCAAATAATAATAAGCTGATTAGGTATCCCTATGTAAAATGTTGTTGTGTTAAGAGAACAATAGCCAAGGAAGTAAAAGATCATTTATTTATTTATTTATTTATTTATGGTATTGATAAAAAGAATACATGATGGATATTGTTAGTTTGGATTCTGGTTAAATTTAAGCGGAAGTCTTGAATATATTTTGGGAATTTAAAAGAAAATTATCAGAGTTGACTTTAATTGATGTAATTACTTAAATTGGTAAGCAAGAATCAATTGTTATCACTGATTAAAGAGTAATTCAAATTGCAAGACAATTTATCAAATAGAATATGTGCAAATGAAAAGTTAGTGTAGTAAAATAAAGAACATAGTAGAATTTTTAAAGTGGTTCTACTTCAATAAAAATCGCAATTGATGTTGATTTGGATTCTAGCTGTATTTCAATGGAAGTCTTAAATTTTCTTTCAAATTTTTAAAAGAAAATTATGAAATTGATTTTAATGGATGTAATTACTTGTATTAAAAGCTAGAATTAATTGTTATCACTGTTTTGAGAGCAATTCAGATGTAAGAACAATTTATCAAACATAATATGTGCAAATGAAAAACTAATGCAGTAAAGTAAAGAAGACACCAAAATTTTTAAAGTGATTATACTTCAATTGAAACCGCAATTGAAGTATACATCCACTCAACCAAATCCTTAACTAGATGGTCCTAATTTTATTAAAAATCACTCAAGAATTTATTAGGCTCTTGAGAACCAATTTAGATACAAACATTATCTATACCTTCTAAAAACTATGATTAACCTCACAATTTGAGAAGATGTAAAGGGAAGATTAACCTCTCCTTTTGTATCTTATATTTCTAAACCCTAGAAATCAAAAACAAAAATAAGGTTTCAAGATAGAATATACAATACTTGAATTAAGATATGTATCTCAATTATCTAATGTGTTATCTCCTTCAATTTGATCCAAGAATGATTAGATTTGATGAAAATAGATGAGGTAAAGATAGATCTACTTTAGGCTTTGTTTTCTCTCAGTTTTTTGCAATAGATGTTATAAAGGTTATGTTTGGAATAAGGCTAGGTTTTATTTATAGTGTGGTAACTGACATTTAAAAAATAACTAACTTTTAGATTGTAAATTGATTCATGAATCATTTCAGAGCAGTTACCAACTTATGAATCGAGTCATCTACGAATACCATCAAGAACTTCATGACTGAATCAATGTATGAATCGATTCACACTATCATGTAAAGAAGTCATGAATCAATTACCTAATCTACTTATAAAAATTCCTAACCTTCGAAGAAAATAATTTTTCAAAACAATTCTTCATGAATCAATTTATGTTTATTTTTAGAAGATTTTCAGTATGAATTGATTCATACAGTGAAAAATAATTTTTATAAAAATTGTACTTGTGAAAGAGCATTTGAAAACTTTTGATTTAACTTATTTCAAGTGATTTATTTCTACCTTAACTAATTTAAGATGCTTATTTTGGATCAATATGAATTAGATCACACTTACAAAAGATCCTAATTAATACAATAAAATTGCTATATATAAAGGTGGATCTCTTAAATAGTATTTAGTTAACTTTGATCCTACAATCAAATAATAAACACTAAACACATGGTCAGATTATGATATTGATCAAAATTATTTTTCAACATCAAAACTGAAGAAAGTATGATAGCAAAGTTAACAATCTCCCCAACAAAGCTAACAATTGAAGTGTACATCCATTCGACCAAATCCTTAACTGGATGGTCCTAATTTTAGTACAAATCACACAAGAATTCACTGGACTCTTAAGAACCAATTTAGATACAAAAATTCTGTACACCTTCTAAAACTATGATCAACCTCACAATTTAAGAAAATGCAAAGGGAATACTAACCTCTCCCTTTGTATCTCAGATTTCTAAACCTTAGAAATCAAAAATAGAAATAAGATCTCAAGATAGAAAATGCAAACTTGAATTCAGATGTGGATCTCAATTATCTAATGTGTGATCTCCTTTAATTTGATCCAAAAATGATTTAATTTGATAAAAATAGATAAGGTAGATATAGATCTACTTTTGGTTTTGTATTCTCTTAGTTTTTCACAATAGAAGATATGTTTGAAATGAGACTAACTTATATTTATAGTGTATCGACCAACATTTAAAAATAACTAATTTTCAGACTGTGAATCGATTCAGAGTAATTACTAACTTATGAATCGATTCATGAATTGATTCATCTATAAATATCATCAAGAACTTCATAACTAAAATGATGTGTGAATTGATTCACACTATCATGTAAAGAAGTCACGAATTGATTACCTAATCGATTCAAAAAAATAGCTAACCTTTGGTGAAAACAATTTTCAAAACAACTCTTCGTGAATCAATTCATGTTCATTTTCACAAGATTTTTAATATGAATTGATTCATATAGTACAAAACATTTTTATAAAAATTGTACTTGTGAAAGTGCATTTGAAAACTTTATTAGAAAACTTCTGATTTTAACTCATTTCAAGTGATTTATTTCTACCATAACTTAACTAATCTAAAAGGCTTGTTTGGATTAATATGAATTAGATCATACTTATAAAAGATCCTAATTAATAAAACAAAATTACTATATCTAAAAGTGAATATCTTGAATAGCATTTAGTTAACTTTGATCCTATAATCAATCAACAAACACTAAGTGCATGATCAAATTATAATATTGATCAAAATTATTTTTTAACATTAAAACTGAAGAAAGTATGATAGAAAAGCTAACAATCTCCCCCTTTTTTATGGTAATAAATAATTTTAGATAAGGGTCAAAGCTTTTCAAAAATTGAGCACTAAAATCTCATCTTTCTTATCTTTCTTTCTCTCCCTTTTGGCACATTAAAAACAAATAATGTATCAATAAAGAGTGAAGTAAAAAAAATGAATCATACATAATCAGTGTTCATATCATAGCCATAATCACTAAAATATAATAGAATTTATAATCCAAATCTCAGAATATATAATAAAATCTAGAATGTATATAAAGATTACAAAAGTAACCAAAATATAATAGCAAAATCCAAAAAGCAAAATACAAAATCTAGAACATCAAAAGAACCATAAAATAAGGGAAATGGGACTATGGGATACAAAACATCCATCAATACAACACACTCAAGCAAGTGGAGGGTCTTGCTGGAGATCCATTCCTTGCAATTCAACTTCTTCTTCATGTTGCTGCATTCGTTGTAAGATTTTGTGCAATTAAGTCTCAATAGAGTGAAAATGCTCATTAAACCATGAAAAGTGAGACTTGTTATCAAGTTCTAGAAGTGTAATTCATTTATCCATTGACTTAAGCAAGGTTTGATGGTTGTCTAAGTAGTCCAACATATGTATGTGTAGTCTGCAGATTTCCTCAGTGATTGTGGTTTGAGCATCACTGGAAAGCCTAGCTCCCCCTGAGCTCATGGCTCCTCCAGTTGGATAAGTAATTTGTGCCTTTTCTTGTCCAATTCCCTTGTTCATTTTGTTCCAATTGCATCTTATGCAAGTGTGATGCAATTATCATTGTAATGGAATTTATGTGTAAAAATTGATGTTCTTCAGAAAGTTATAGCTTAAATTTAGCAAAAAGTGGGGTGAGGATCATATCATATGTGAGGAACCCAATATCTGTCTACCTAGAGTAGTCAGCTAGATATTTAAGTATAAAGTAAGTCATGTTAAAATCAAGTTGGTTTTTGATCACCCATATCAAAAACAACTAATCCTCCACTATTTGAGTAAAATTATGACCCTTGGAAGAATCACCTTGCACAAGGCATAATGTAGGATCCTATATTCAGGGGATAAGCTAGTAATGAGTAATTTCCTACTTCCATCCCGATGGGTGGAATAAGAAAAAAGCATTCTAATGGCAAATTTTCTGTTGTAATCCAGAAAGGATCCTATAATAAGCTTTGGCAGTGATGCATCCATGCCAAATATAGTTGCTAAAACTTCTGAATCTATAACTAGGTGTTTAGGCATCACATAACAAGATAACTTGTCATCAACAACAGCTAAATTTGCATAAAATATCCTAACTAGCCTAGGGTATGTTATGCCTTTATAGGTTAAGAAATTTTTTGGCCTCTATTTTGCTAGTAATTAAAGTAAATGAGTAGTCTCTAGAAGTTTTTCACTAAAGCACCTAAGTGATTCTACCTTCCAACTAGTTAACTAAAGATAGACAACATGCTCACTTGGTGATTGGAATTAAGACTCGCCTCTTAATGGATTAGATGATTGTGTTGGTGATTTCTCTTTTCTTTTAGAGGTTGGCAATTTAATCCTCTTAGACATTTTCCTTAGAGTTTTGGATAGTTAGGGCTTTGGCTTAGATTTTGGGATTTGGTGATTTGAAAGTGTTTGGATGAAATTATAAGGATAGAAGTGTTAGATTTAATGTATCTATTGATGTTATGGAAGAAATTTATGTTAAAAGTGATTGGGAGTTGAGATTTGAGTGAGAAAGAGAGAGTATTTAGTGGTGGCAAGAAAGGAACTATGAAATGCGGCTGAAATTGATTCAAGTATATGCTCTATGAATTGATTCGAGTATGAGTTTATTCATCAAGATTCTCATGCGAATCAATTCAAGAATCGATTCATCTCAGCTAATTAAAATTTTCAAGAATTTTGAAACCTTCCTGAAAGATTAAAAATTTGGTGAAGTTTTCAAGTTGTGAATTGATTCATAAACTCAAAAAAATCCTGGAGAAATTCAAATCAATTTCGTGAATTGATTCAATGAGTCCTGAAAACAGTTTTTATGCAATTCTATTCCAAAATGGTTAATAAATAATGTGTTTACTAGTTTATGATCAATTTAACACCATTGAAAACTCAAATCTCACATCAAATACCTACAAAACAAACTTAGGGAAACCTTCAATGCCTAAGTTAGAATTTCCAAAGTAAAATACAATTAAGCACAAAAGATAAAAATATCAAAATACTAAAGATTGGCTAGGTAAGATCAATTTCTAAGGGATTTAACATTTCCAATTCTCTTTGAATATACATATACCATTTTTCATCTAGTGGTTTAGTGAAAATATTTGTTAGTTGGAAATTAGTTAGTATGAATTCAATTGAAATATCACCTGATTTCTTTTATCACAAAATTGACTAATGCGTAACAAGTTATGCCTTAGGCCTTCAATAAGTAAGACATCATCAATATAGTAGTTTGGTAACTTACTAACCTTACTGTTACCTATTATCCTCCCTTTTGCATTGTCCCCAAATGTTACTTTACCTCCATTAATTGGTATAAGAAAGATGAATTTATATTTGTTCCTAATCATGTGGTGAGTGCAACCACTGTCCAAGAACCATAAGTTGCTTCTTTGCCTACCACAAACCTACAAAATAGAAATTATGCTTGCATTGGTGGTACCCAATTGATCTTAAGTCTAGATTTATTAGTAAACATAGCTAAATTTCCTCTAGAGGTAGACGCTTTGGGTAACCAAGTTAATTTCTCATTTGATTTTAAAACATAAGTTCTATTTCTATGTGGACAATATCTAATATGATGTACTCTTTGATTACAATAGAAGCAATTTATTTAATGAAAGTTCCTTTTTGTCTTTAAAGCCTCAGATTTTTTATTAGTTCTTTTTTTTCATTTGCTATTTATAGCCTAATCCTTTCTTATTTTGAAAATATTTTTGATTCTTGAAGATATTGTTAAGTCTTATTTTACTGTTAGTAAAGCCTCATAAAGCTTTGGTTAAGTTATTTATTTTAGATTTATAGGTTTCACACTAATCACACATCTTACTTTCACTCAACAATTTTTCAATTAAGACATTTAAGTCACTATTCTTTTTTTCAATTTGTTTAATTTTCTCAAACAAGTTTTCAGTTTCCATGTTTGCATACTTTAACTCTTTCTTAGCTTTTAGTGATGATTCATAAAGTTCATTGTATAAATCATCAATCTCATCATCACTAGAGCTAAACAGAGTTTGATTATATACTTCAATGTCTCCATCTTCTTGAGCCATGAGGCAAAGCAGTGCTTCTTCCTCGTTTTCTTCTTCTTCTCTGGAATCCACTTCCTCATCTTCCCAAGTAGCTAAGTTGGCTTTCTTGAAGGATAGATTCCTTTTCTTCCTTTCATTTTCCAATTGCCTTTTTAGATACACAGGGTAGTCTAGTTTGAAATGTCTAGGCTTCTTACATTTGAAAGATGTTTCAGTGGTGTTAGAAAAATTCCCTTGTTCATTCTTATTTTGGTTTCTTCTTTTATAAAGCAGCTCTTCTCTTTTCTCTATTTCTCTTTTCCTTGAGCAATCTCTATAGTTTCTTGCTTAATAAGGCCATGTCATCTTCTTCATCTCCACCTTTACCACTGTCTAATTCATCTTCTTCATCATCAAATGTTTTTGCAGCTTTTAGTGCTAAGGTTATCCTCTTCTTATCATCACCATTTTTCTTGTATCTTTTCAACTTAAGCTCATGTTTTTCCAAGTTGCCATAAAGTTCTTGAATGGTAGGCATTCCCATTTTAAGTGATTCTTTGATAGCTATAACTTTAGGTTGCCATTCCTCTATCAGTGACCTTAATATTTTGTGCACTAGATCTGCATTACCAAAATTTCTACCAAGAAGCATGAGATGGTTAGTCACAGCAATAAATCTTTGAATAAGATCCTTAATAGATTCTTCTTCTTCCATTTTAAACATCTCATGTTAGGAAACCAAGACATGAACCTTAGAGGCTTTGACTTATGTTGTCCTAATGTGAGCTACTTCCATTGTGGCCTATATTTCTTTTGTTATAGCACAATTGGATATTCTTTTATATTCATTTGGAGAAAAAGAATTAGAAATGATCCATTTGACTTTGGAGGCTAAGAGATGTCTTTTCCTTTTCTTCCTAGTCCAAAGAGATTTAGGTTTTGGCTGTATAACCCCATTAATTAAAGTTTTTGGTGGATCATAGCCATCTTCAACTATCTCCCACATATCTGCATCAGTGGCTTCAATAAAATCTTTGATTTTTTGCTTCCAATAAGTGTAATGCCCCCATTAAAGTCAAAAGGTTCATTTAAAGGTAGACATTTAGGCAATAAAGTAAAACTAGAATCCATGATTATCTTGAAATTAAAAGAGTATCAGAAGCCAAAAGCTCTAATACCAATTATTAGTTTGGATTCTAATTAGATTTAAATAGAAGTCTTAAATCCTCTTTTGGGATTTTAAAAAAATTATCATAGTTAACTTTAATTGATGTAATTACTTAAATTGGTAAGCAAGAATCAATTGTTATCACTGATTAAAGAGTAATTCAGATTGTAAGATAATTGACCAAATAGAAAATGTGCAAATGAAAAGTTAGTGAAGTAAAATAAAGAACATAGAAGAACTTTTAAAATGATTCTACTTCAATCAAAATTGCCATTGAAGTGTACATCCACTCGACCAAATCCTCAACCAAATGGTCCTAATTTTATCACAAATCACACAAGAAGTCACTGGTTCCCTAAGAGCCAATTTAGATATAAAAATTTTCTACACCTTCTAAAACTATTATCAACATCACAATTTGAAAAGATGCAAAGGGAAAATCAACCTCTCCCTTTGTATCTTAGATTTCTAAACTCTAAAAATAAGAAACAAAAACAAGATCTCAAGATAGAAAATACAAACTTAAATTAAGATGTGGATCTTAATTATCTAATATATTATCTCCTTCAGTTTAATGCAAGAATGATGTAATTTGATGAAAATAAATGAGGTAGATATAGATCTATTTTTGGCTTTGTATTCTCTCAATTTTTCACAATAGAAGATATGTTTGAAATGAGACTAGCTTATATTTATATTATGGCAACTAACATTTAAAAATAATTGACTTTTAGACTGTGAATTAATTCAGAGCGATTACTAACTTATGAATCAATTCACAAATAAATTCATTTATGAATATCATCAAGAACTTTATGATTGAATAAATGTGTGAATTGATTCACAATATCATGTAAAAATGTCATAAATTGATTACCTAATTGATTCATAAAAATCACTAACCATCGGTGAAAACAATTTTCAAAACAACTCTTCGTGAATAGATTCATGTTCATTTTCACAAGATTTTCAATATGAATTAATTCACACAGTGAAAAATAGTTTTTATAAAAATTATACTTGTGAAAGTGTATTTGAAAACTTTATTAGAAAACTTTTGACTTTAACTCGTTTAAAGTGATTTATTTCTATCTCAATTTAACTAATTTAAGAGGCTTGTTTGGATCAATATAAATTAGATCACACTTACAAAATATCCTAATTAATACAATGAAATTGCTATATCTAAAGGCGGATCTCTTGAATAGCATTTAGTTAACTTTGATCCTGTAATCAATCAACAAATACTATGCGTATGATCAAATTGTGATATTGATCAAAATTATTTTTCAACAAAAAAATTGAAGAAAGTATGATAACAAAGCTAACAGATATGGCACAATGAAAGTGAATTGTCTGGTGCATCTAGTAGTTATCAAGACAAAGGAGGGTACCGAAATGATAAAATTGATATAGGTTTGCATGATTGATTAGAGGATATGATGCATAATATTGTAGAAGATAAATTTATCAAGTTGTTGCATTTCCTTGAAAGCTTACTAAGTGATGTAAAAAAGACTTTGTATCCAGGTTGTATTAAATTTACATGATTATTTATTGTGTTAAGATTGCTTAACTTGAAAGTAGGGAATGAGTAAAGTGACAAAAGTTTCATAGCCTTACTTAAAGTGTTAAAAGATATGTTTTCAAAAGGTAATGGACTTTCTAGATTATACTTACAAGGTCAAGAAAATCTTGTGCCCAATGAATATAGAATATAAGAAGATACATGCTTGCTCTAACAATCATATGTTGTATCGAAATTAGTACAAAAGGTTGCATAAGTGTCCAAAATGTGGGGCATCACATTACAAATTAAAGAAGAATGATGTGAAAAATAAAGGGACCTAGCTAAGGTGATAGTGTATCTTCCAGTAATACAAAGGTTTAAACACATGTTTGCTAATGCAAGAGATGCCAAGAACTTAACATGGCATATGAACTAAATGATTTTTTATAACAAGTTTCAACATCAAGCCTATTCTCCTTAATAGAAAATACTTGATTCATTGCTTCTTGAATTTGGTAGTAAAGTAAGAAATCTTAGGCTTGGACTTTGTATAGATGGAATGACCCTTTATGGTAACCTAAGCAACAAACATATCACATGGCCCATTCTGTTAGTGACTTACAATCTACCTCCTTGATTATATATGAAACACAAGTATATAATGTTGTCATTGATAATTTTGAGCCCCAAACAACTAGGAAATGATATAGATGTTTTTTGGCCATCACTTATTAAAGATTTAAGGATGATGTAGCATGAAAGTGTGTTGGCGTTAAATGCATATCTTTAAGAGTCTTTTCAGTTGTATGCCTTGCTCTATTGCACAATAAATGACATACTAGCTTACGAAAACTTATTTAGATATAGTGTCAAAGGACATAAATTAGGCCTTATTTATGAGAATGATATATCTTCTTATCAACTTAAGTATGGAAAAAAGATAGTGTATCTCGGTGACCAAAGATTTTTTCCTTAGTCCTACCATTATTCGTAGGCAAAGAAAGGCTTTCAATGGGTCACCAAAGGAGGGAAAAGCTCTAGTACCATTAACTAGGGACCACGTTTATGAACAAGTGAAAAATATTGATGACATTTTTGGTAAATCCTATACAACTCCTAGGGATAGGACTTTATGAAAAAAGATGTCCATATTCTTTCACCTTTCATATTGGCAAATCTTGTTTGTTTGAGACATAATCTTGATATGATGCATGTGGAGAAAAATATATGCGATAGATTCTTTAGAATGCTTTTGAACATATCGGGTAAGTCCTAGAATGGAGTCCAAGCTAAACTAGACTTGGCTGAAATGGCAATATGAAAGGAATTAGCATCAAAGAAAAAGGATCAACATATGTATTTGCCTTCAGCTTGTCATACTATGTCTAGAAAGGAGAAAACAAGTTTCTGTGAATGTCTACTGATAACACAATATTTAACACATTGATTTTCCCTCATACTTAGCAATTTAAGAGCCAAATTGTCATGTTTCCAGCTGTGTTAATA
>JANHAO010023038.1:0-12015 GCA_026873985.1 Saraca asoca
CATGATTTCTCTGTCAATTCTTTGAATGAATTTTTCCCTCTCTTCCTTCTCCTTTCCTTGTATCTCTGATGGTTAAGATACGGTTTTGTTTCTTTTCTTTTGTGTTTGCCTCTTTTTTTATCTCTGACTGGAGAGACAACTATTTATACTGAAGGGAGAGGAGAGGGAGTAATATTTTATATATTCTAAAATAACCTCCACTAACTTTATTTAATTTCAAACCTAACCACCATCACATTAGACTATCTTTACTTAAAATCAATCTATTAGTTACATGGGCCACTTCAGATTATTAAAATAATCTAACATCCTTCACTGTGCTGATTGATTACTTGGATATGCATTTTGTACACTCCAATGGAACATGGAGACAATTGTACATTACACCCTTGGACTCAATACTCCGATGATCAATATCTAACCCTTGCAATATTGGTTTCAAACTCATTGAACATTGGATTTGGATGTCCAAATTTTTTCAAAGAAATTAAGTATGAAAATTTAATAGAAAAATAAATACAAATTTTTTTATTAAAATAATAAATTTCAATAAAAAAAACTATGAGATTCGAAATAAAAAATTGTATTTTATCTATCATAAATTTAGGAGTCGTTGCTTCATAAAAGAAGTAAATTTTCTTAAGGAGTTGAATTGCTTGAGAAATGATCAAAATTATTTAATTGACAATATAAATTAAAAGTTTTTATAAAAAATTCTTTTTATTTGAGGATTATATATAAGAAACGCCTAAATATTAATTTAATTCAAATCATGTGATTATAAAAACAAAAAATAATATAAATTATATGTACAAGTAGTATTTCTTTCTTCTTGATAGGGCGCACTAATTTATCAAGTATTAAAGTTATACACACAGAAAGAAAGGAAGGAGTTGATTGGTCATCTTATGTTTCCAATGATCAGAGTATAATTAGTTTAAAATCGAGTTAAAATCTTTTTTTTTTCTATAAATAAGAAAAATCAAATGGTTAAAATGAATTTCTTATATTTATAAAAGTATAAATATGTACATCACTCACATATATAAATCATAAATTATATAACTCATCAATATGTATGCTAAAAAATTACATTTTGCTCATGCATAGCTTAACCCTTTTTTTGTACTTAACTAATTTGTGATTTTAGGCATTGAAACTTATTCATATATGATTTTTACTGTTTATACTTTATCCCTCAAATATTTTTTCTATCTAAAATTTGATGGAAAGAAGATGAGCAACACACATTCTTCATATTTCTCCTAATTTTCTTAAAATTAAACTTAATTTCAAATGGATTTTTTTAAAAAATTAAACTATGTTGTTTCTCTTTTTTGTTGTTCATGGCACTGTTATCTTTTTGAAAAATCAAACTATTTTCATATTCTAATATAATTTTTGATTGTTATTAGTAATTTCTTTTATGAAGCCATTGTTGAATTGTCATTTGTAAATTTAAAGGTAATTTTCATTTACCTTGTAAATATTATAGAAGCTTTAGCATATCTTAAAAAAATTATAGTAGAATCTTGAATTATTTTTTACCCAACCACATTAAATAACTAAGAACTACTTCAAAGAAAAAATAATAATCTTAAATGTCACTTAACTATGAATTATTATTTATTCAAGCACTTTTAATTTATAAATTTTAATATTATAAATATCAGTTATAACGAAAAAGAGGAATAATAAGATTTCATTTGCTTTTCAAAAAAATAATTTAAAATTAGATTTAATTTTAAAAAATTAGAAAAATCTAAAACATATGCATTATACATTTTGCACAAAAAAAAATATTAGATGGATAAAATATTAATAGTAAAAATTATATATGAATGAATTTCAACGCCTAAAAATACATGTAAGGTAAGTGAAAATAGATCAAACTATAAGTATAATTTTGCCTAATATTAATATGATACTACGATGTCAAAATATTTGTACCAAAAAAATATCATAATACTTGTCTTTGTTAATTCTGTTTTTTTGGTGAAACACGTTTTTGTTACTATAGATAAACAGCGCACATAAATGAATAATAAAATATTTTTAAAGTTACATGTGAACGACTTGAACTCCACGCTCGCTCTCAGCTCATCTCAGCTCTCGCTTTCTCACGCGCATTTTCCGTACAACGTGCTGCACACCCCCCTCAGCTTAATAAAGTTCAGCTCGGCTTTTTGCCTCAAGCAAAACAATCCATACTCGCTGCACAAGGAGCGTGGTTGCACTCTCTCGTCTCAACTCATTCAAATTCACACTCTCCCTGCTAATTCACGCCTCGTCCGAACAAAGAAGCCCTTCTTTTAACTCTCCAAAATCTCCTCCTTCTTGTCTTTGTCTTCTTGTGTTTTTCTCTATCGTTCTGTTTCTTGGACCTGTCTCCGTTCTTTTGTCTGTCTGTTTGTTTCCTCTCAGAAAGCTCTGAAATTTCAGAGAGAGTCAAAAACCCATTTTCCTTTGAACTCTTAAAACCTTCTTCTGAGTTTCCAATTCATACACATTTTCCATTTTCTAGCAAAAATTCCATTTGGGTCTCTCTCAAAACATCCATTAATGGATGCTTCTTCATCTCCCATGTCCTTCCAGAAGACCCCATTTCAGGAACTCCCTGAAGCTTCCCCAAAACCTTACAAAAAAAGCTTTGTCACTACTCTAATGGAGGCTGCCACTCTCAAAACTCCTTCATTCAAAGAAGACACCTATTTCGTCCCCCATTTGAAATCTTCTGAGAGAAAAGCTTTACAAGAGCTCAAAAACAAGCTCATGAAATCTGACTTCTCTGATGCCACTATGTGGGGTATTCCACTTTTTGGCGGTGATGAAAAATCTGATGTGATTCTCTTGAAATTTCTAAGAGCCAGAGATTTCAGAGTTGGTGATGCACTTAACATGCTTTTGAAGTGTTTGGATTGGAGGAGGGAATTTAAAGCTGATGGAATTGTGGAAGAGGATTTGGGGTTCAAAGAGCTTGAAGGGGTTGTGGCTTATATGCAAGGTTATGACAGAGAGGGACACCCAGTTTGCTACAATGCTTATGGGGTTTTTAAAGATAAAGATATGTATGAGAGGATATTTGGGGATGAAGAGAAGCTGAAGAAGTTTCTGAGGTGGAGAATTCAAGTTCTTGAGAGAGGAATTAATTTGCTGCATTTTAAGCCTGGTGGGGTAAATTCCATCATTCAGGTCACTGACCTTAAAGACATGCCAAAAAGAGAGCTCAGGGTTGCTTCCAATCACATTCTGTCTCTTTTCCAAGATAATTATCCTGAAATGGTTGCTCGGAAGGTAATCTCTTTTCCAATCTCTTGTTTGGCTTTGGTAAGCTGGGTTTGCTTGTTTGGTTGTCCTTAATTTGAGTGAAAGTTTCAAACCTTCAATCATTTTTTGGTTTTGATTTTCTTGTGTGTTTTCTTTTTTTATTCTTTTTTCTTTTTTTGGGTTCAGATTTTCATCAACGTGCCATGGTACTTCAGCATGTTGTATTCCATGTTCAGTCCATTTCTGACTCAAAGAACTAAGAGCAAGTTTGTGATCGCTAAGGAAGGAAATGTTGCAGAGACACTCTATAAGTGAGTTTAGTGTTTGTTGCCTTCTACTTTATTTTTCATTCAATAGTTTCAATTTTTTCCTTCTGAATATTCTACTATGCACAAATAATGTTTTAAAACTTTCCATCTTTGGCCATCAAAGGATTTTGAAATGGATCGGAGTTTTATTGTATATACTTTCTATTTTTTTTGTGGGTTTATATTGTTTTATTTTGATCAGATTCATAAGGCCTGAGGATATTCCTATACAGTATGGAGGGCTGAGTAGGCCTAGTCACTTGCAGAATTGTCCCCCAAAACCTGCTTCTGAGTTCACAGTCAAAGGAGGAGAGAAAGTGAACATACAAATTGAAGGAATTGAGGTGATAATTAAATACCTTCTGTGGTTTCCTTGTTTAGATCATAATTATCCATTTGTTCAGCAAATGGCTTCTTTTTTAAGGAAAAAATAATTAATTTTGTTTACTAATTTTCAATTAAATACCCCATTCCATCTGTTATTAATGGCTTCATTTTTTTTAAACAAAAAAGTAAGAATAAAGCCTTTTTTGTCACTAACTTTCATTTTAAGCCTGAACCTAGTTAAGCTGTGAAATTATGTTTTGATGCCCACAAAAGATTGATTGTATTTCACTTTGTGCACTCACTTGTATAGTTGACATAATTTGAACAGGTGAGTTTGATGCATAAGCGGTTTTAATTTGTGTTAGATTTTGTCAAATGTAGGATGAGTGATAGCTTAGGAGGAAAAAAAAAAAACAAAGAGAAAATGTAGCCTTTCTCCTTATCTTATAGAGCTTGACCAATTATTCATCACTTGGTACTCTGTAATCAGGCTGGTGCAACAATCACATGGGACATTGTGGTTGGAGGCTGGGACTTGGAATACAGCGCTGAGTTTATCCCCAATGCAGAAGGCAGCTACAC
Source organism: Saraca asoca (assembly GCA_026873985.1). Taxonomy (NCBI): domain Eukaryota; kingdom Viridiplantae; phylum Streptophyta; class Magnoliopsida; order Fabales; family Fabaceae; genus Saraca; species Saraca asoca. Next base: position 4,485 of record JANHAO010023038.1, read on the forward strand.
AATTGCAGTTGAGAAGCCAAGGAAGCTTATGGCCTCAGATGAAGCAATCCACAATTCATTCACATCAAGAGAAGCTGGCAAAATGGTACTCTCTGTTGATAACACTGCCTCTAAGAGGAAAAAAGTTGCTGCTTATCGCTATGTTGTCCGCAAATGCAGTGCCATCTGAGATGCAGTGAAACTCAAATTAGTTTATCAGTGGTGTTTAATATGTTTTGATTGTGATGTTCTTTCAACTTTTTGAAGGGTTTTGTTTTATTTTTGCTTTTGAACTTGTTAATGCCTGTTATTCAATAGTAGCAGTTAGTAGTGTACTGGTGTAATGTAAGAAGGAAAATGGTGATATGTTATCACTTGGTATAGAAGAAAAGCCATAAGCTTTGCTTATAACACTTGCCTTTTGTCACTCTTTGCCTGTGTTAAAAAGGGAAAGAGCAGTGATGCTTCCACTTCCTTCGACTCACTCACACTTTTGGGACGTGAATTTCTTAAATTTTCTAAAGAAATTGTCAGAATATAATCTTTTATTCTGAATTTTAAATGAAAGATTATTTTAATATAAATATATATATATCTTATTAAATTTACATCTTCGATTTCAATTTCTTTGACAAATGTGAGGGATTCAAATTTTGCTCTAAAGAAAACAATTATGGACACAAGTGATGGTACAAGTGTGTCTCATTGCATACATCTCATATTACATGCAATGAATCTCCAATGCCTTGTCCATATCTATCCAAGCATGCGTCAATCTTTGTCCTATGCATATATCACGTGGTATACACGTAGTAGGTGATTAGACGGAGCCAAAAATTTTGCGAGATTGTGTACTTAGGTGGTCCCTATGTAAAATATTATAATTATAATTTAGTTAATATTATTACAACAAAAATGCCTTTTGTGTAATTAATTCTCACACAATATAATAGTTTCACATTTTATATTCGTGGTGCAATTATTTTAAAATTAATCCCTTTTTTTTTAGGATGTTGCTAAACCCATTCAAATTTAGATTTGAGTTTATTATATTCTTTAATTGATGTGTGCAGAATTTATTGTGATTCGTCTTTTTTAATCAGTGTGATATATTCACATCCAATTTAAACGTAAGTAGATTTTTTTTTTTTTAACTCTCAGTAAAGAAGGTAAAATATGCTTCAATATATCATGTTATAATTATATGTCAAAGTGTGAAAAATTGTTAGCTAAGCAGAAAGTGAAAGCAATTATACTGTTTTTGCTATCTCTTTGTTAGTGAGTGTGACCCCTAAGAAAGTGACTATTGCTTTGTGCATAGGACAAGTGGGGATTAATTGTTGGCGTCAATGCAGAGGAAGACAGGAGGAGAAATACTTATTTATATTAATACATGAATTCCACTCACTTTCTTAGATTTTTCCCTCTCATTTTTATTTATTTCAGAGATAACTTTTTAAGTATTTCTGCATTCTTGTAAGCTGCAATCTATATGTTATGGTGTAGAGGGTGAGGATGCTGGTCTTGGTCAGATGAGGTAAGAGAGAAATAGTAGAGTAGAGATGTGTTGACAGTGTCGAAGTGTACGAGAGGAAAGGAAAGCAGAGTGGGCATAGACATTGACTGGACTGTGTAAGGACCTAAAGGATTTATGGACCATCCTTGCAGATTGCAGTTGCAGCGGTTCCAAAGAGACCAGGGATTGACTTCACGGGTAGTAGTAACATGTTCACGGGGTTAAATTACAGGTGGAGTCTCTCTTCCTGTCGTTTGAGACGAGATTTGAATGCACCTATATCTTAATACGAATCTCTCACATCTCACTTCATACATGCATCTGATAGATTTAGAGCTTTTGTTATATCTTTCCACCATGCAGTTAGATATAACTATAAATTAACATGTAGAATGTAAATCTCTATAAAATGACAATCTCCTTTTTTTTAAAAGAAAATTACACTATCACACTAAAACTAAGGAGAGGATTTAAATTATCTGATGGACTTAAAATGGTTTCGTTGATTTTGCAACAAGTAACTAAGAAATCAGAAGATTCAGTTAAAAGTGAAGGTTTCTCTGCAAGGAAGGGTTAAAATGTTGGAACTTCCGTCTCCCACACCGGCAAACATGGTACAAAATGCATTGTTTATCCTTCATACCTTACTGTACTTTGTGTTTCATATTTAGGCAGCAACGCGTTGTTCCCCATGTGCTGCTGTTTCATATACAGTGTAGTGTTTCAAATCTATACTGCCACTGTTTCATTTCCATCAACGTTGAAAATTGCTATTCTTACCGCTTGCATTTTTATACATGCATCATACCATTTAAGTTAAACTTATCTCTCTTAAATCAATGTGATTTGAATTATTTTGCGTGCAAAGTTATAAAAATTATTCCTTGCAGTCATACTAGATTCATATGAATAATAAAGAAGTGAGATCTGTACTGATTTATAGGTCATAATTCTCTCATTTTTAACTTAAAGTGAAAAAACATGAAATATGTTGGATCTTCTAATAGAAGAAGACAAAAGTAGAATCCAAATTTATTATGATCCTTGGATTAAATGATGAAATGAGATCTGTACTGTGATCTATAATATAGATAAACTGATAATTAATTCTATAACAACTTATAAAAATCATATTATGTTGAAATATTGGTATTGGCATGCCCATGTTCTTAAGAAAATAAAATTTATATATGTAACGTTTTGCATGGAGAAAAGTAGAAAACATGTAAACAGGTGTGTATTTGCAGGTGAATGTATAGTTATTGTTTGTCGAAAGACTTCCTACGAAAAAAAGACACTCTCATCTGTGTGTATCATTCCTTTGTTGACTTACTTATAGCTTCACAAAAAGAAAAGAAAAACAAAATAAAATCATTAGCAGGAAGGAAGGAAAAAGTTATGCAATGTTAAAAGATAGAACTCAAGTAAATGCAAACAGTACAAGGAGGTTCCACTGGGATTTTCCCCAGCAAGAACTGGAGCCCTCACCAACATATATACCAGATCAAGTGGGACACAAATCACTAGTTGAGTATATTCAGACCTAATTTTAGGGTAGGAGTCAATATTCGTATGTAAAAATATTTATATATCTCTCACATAACGTTAACATAATCATTCTAAAGCAAAAACAAAGCAAAATTACATAGATGTAATTCAAATTATTTATATTTGAAAAAGTCTCTGTACGTATATAACATAATTAAATGTAAAATTTTGAAAAAAAATTAAATAGCATACATAAATTTTTAAAAATTTTAAATTTTTCTATATTTTTAAATGATCCTAGACATTGATTAATAAATGTCATAAAATAATTATTTCAACTTGTCTTTTCTTGTAATGAATTAAATTAAAATACCTAAGCTGGAAAAGGTTGGTTCAACTTGAGCTGAATAAGAACAAAAAAAAAAAAAAAAGGGTATAAAGAAGCATCTAACAAGTGCGTGAAGCTATCCTAACTAAGGACACGCCTAAAGGAATTGGACACTTGTAGCAAGCATGCTGCCACAAACCCTCTATATATAGTTATATAGTCCCAACACTGATAGGGCAGTTTGTACTTGATTGAGAATAAAACAATGTTAAAGGCAACTTTTGCAGCAGCAGATCAAAGGGAGCAAGCAGCAGCAGGTCAAAAGGAGCAAGCATTCAAGCTTTTGAGTGGCCATGCCTTAGCTGCTGTTGGTCTAGGTACTTGGAGACTTGCCTCTCAGGTTTATGATTCTGTCCTATTTGCCATCGTTGAGGTTTCTTAGCTTAGGATCGGTATCCTCTCCTTTTTCTTCTCTTCTTCTCTCATCATTTTTAAAGAGATAAATACACAGCTTTTATCATGGGATTTACAATTTTCTTTGTTAAGATCCATCATTTCAATACAAAAAAATTTCTGTATCTCTCTACTAAATTTATCCTCTCCTTTTCTTAAGAAAATGAGAATATTTCAATCCCTTAGCTTGGCACTTTTCCTCAAGATTTGTTGTATTATTGCATCACAAATGTTTTATGTCAAATCTTAGATGAAATGTTATGCATATGTTATTATTGTCAAAAAAAAAAAAGAAAAAACCATCATAAAATTTATTTAGGAACATCAAGTAACAGCATATAAATTATCTACCCGGAAGTAGGGACACTTCATAAAGGGAATCATGTGTAAATGCAGTGTCATATCCCATATATGGTATGATTTGAATATTAACGTGTTCATGAATCCGTGTCTAGGTTATTTGTTATGCCTGTGTTAGTGTTATGCATGCTTTGTATCAAATTTTGTCTTGGTTGTGGGTGCAGGCTGGTTACAGGCACATAGACACTGCTTGGGAGTATGGAGTTCAGAGAGAGGTATCTTTTCTTCCCTCTCCATGAACTTATACGTGTGTGTGCCGCAATCGTCATGTCAACTAAGAGAAAATCCTGTGTCCCTGATAATCTGATAAACAGATTGGGCGTGCAGTGAAGGCAATGCATGCAGGACTTGAAAGGAGAGATCTGTTCATCACATCCAAATTATGGTAAAAACATATTGTATATCGACTTTGGTGCATAAGTTTCTTTTCTGAATAAAGGCCTAATTCCATTTTTTTCATTGTTCTTGTCTTATTATTATTGAAGTCTCTATAAAATCTTCGCTTGCTGCTCATTTTCCCTTACAAATTGCTAGTCATCACTATATATTTAGCAGAATTTGAGTTAAATGAATTTAGCATTCTCTTGCAGGTGCAGTGACTTGATCCCGGAAAGGTTTCGAGATGCACTCAATAACACCCTTGAAGAGCTAGACTGATCTTTACTTGCTAATTTGAACTTATCTATGTAAGTGATTTGTACAAAAGCAGAAATTAAGATATGTCTCTGATTGATTCATAATCATATGCTGCAGATTCATTGACCATTTCGCCTGAAAGACGGGGCCAATATACCTCCGAAGCCGGAAGATATTTTGGAATTTGACATGGAAGGTGTGTGGAGGGAAATGGAGAAGCTTGTTGAGGAGAGTCTTGTTAGAGACACTGGAATTAGCAACTTTACTGCTAAAAAGCTTCACAAGTTACTCAGTTTTGCTCAAATTAAGCTCTCAGTTTGCCAGGCAATTTATGATCTGCTTAACTTTCCTAGGAAAGGGAAAGGAAAAACGAGTGACATTGACGTTTTTGTTTCTTGGAATCAGTTGGAGATGCATCCAGTATGGGAGAATGAGAAAATTCTGGAGGCCTGCAAGAAGAATGGCATTCATGTCACTGTATTAAGTCATTTAACATTTTCATTCTAATTAAAAATAACCCCTTTCTCCCCTTCTTTAGAAAATGTATCTCAAATTTAATTTTTCAATCTTTAAATTTAATTTAATTGGTTCTCATTAATTAGAATGTTTAATTTTTGAAATTTGTGAAGCACGTCCTAATTAACCTTTTGTAATTCAATAATCATTCAAAGTAATCATCATTTTGTAAGGTATGTATCCAAAGAAATGATATCCTTTGGTTAGAGACGAAAATATTAAAAGAATGCTGTCACATACGTGAATGTACACGTCCAGACTAGACATTAAATTACTCAAGATTTTATATTTTAATTTTTTTGGTTCGTGATTATAAGGTGATACTTGAGTATATTTATGTTCAGGCATACTCACCGTTAGGCTCATCTGAAGGTGGGATAGATCTTATACATGATCAAACAGTTGAGAGAATGGCAAAGAAGTTAAACAAGACCCCAGCACAAGTGTTGCTGAGATGGGCACTCCAAAGAGGAACAAGTGCTATCCCCAAATCAAGCAATCCTCAAGAACATAAATGTTCTCACGTGGGAAATCCCAGAAGATTATTTTAGAGCCATTTCCAGTTTGCATTATCAGGTAAATTACATCTACATTAAACTCCAATACAACTAAAACTTGAAGGGTGGAAACTTGACAGTAATCTTCTGTTTTCTATGGTTGAACTGCAGAAGAGAGTTTTGGACGGTGAATACTTGTTTGTGAACAAGGAAGCTGGGCCATTCAGGAGTGTGGCTGATCTCTGGGACAATGAGGACTAACTGATTTAAATGAATAATGTTACTTACACATTCTATTTTTTACATCATTTCTCACACTTGTGCACACAACATAATGTGAATTAAATTAAATTGACTTATCTAAAATAGATAGAGCTAATTTGGCTCTTATTTTCTCATCAATACAAATGTGAGAGATAAAGTGAATATATTATATGTGCAAGTAATATTTCTCAGCATAACTACTCCTTTGCAAGGATCTAGCCAATTGCAGGGCTGTTCAGTCTCTTGTCATTCAGTGATTCCTTCCATTTAACTCTAGAATTCTGCCAAGCAATGATATAGGCCAGCTTCCACCATTAATAGTACAGTTTCAGTTGGTTTAGCAGAGACATATGACTTTTTAGTGAATGAAAAGGGGCAAATACATCTCCAAGGAAAAATTAGAAACATCATAATGGTGTTAGTGATTGCTTAACAACCATTACAGAGTATTTTTCTTTTAACTTCCTTCCTTTTCCCTTTGTACTAGTCTTGGCTCTTGGTTGTGCACAACTTCTCTGGCATATGGTGATTTTGTTTCCTGTTTCATGGGTTATGGTATTGATTATTGACAAAATCTTCAACCCTTCCTTTTCCATATTACAACCTGATGAAGTCCATTTTGTGACTAATTGATGATTTACCTGGAAGGGTCTCCAATCTACAGACTTGGCTCTAGAAAACCCTCCATGAGCTTGTTGGAATTGCCTGGTGTCGGAAAATTCAAATTTTTTTTCAAAACCAATCGAACCGAGCAAATCCATCCCGGATCATGTTAGTTTTGGACAATTAAGGATTCATAAGCTTACAAGGAAGCTCTACTAACCTTTAGAAGAGCTTGAACGTAGCGGAATCAGGCCGGAGAGCTTGCCACCAATCCGGTCCAAGTGTCCCGGTCCTGCTGGTGATCCACGTTGGAAAATACTCGAATTTGGCCACTACAATCTTCCCAAGGTGCTAGCCAACTTGAAGGAGCAAACTTCCAGTTCGAAACTAGAAGATTTAGCTGGGACCGAAGAAGGGGGCAAATTGATTTCGGGGTTTTGCTGGATGGACTCTCCTCTCGACTTTGGGGCTGTGGTATCTGTTGTTGCAAACACAGCGTTTTAGCCTTTTATAGGCTTAGTCCAAAACGACGTCGTTTTGGGTGGCTGAAGTGAAAAATTTAATTTTTCACTTCGACTTCAGTAGTTTTCATAAATTACATTTTAACCCCATGCAATTTCCATAAAATGCAAACAGGTCCCTGTAATTTTTATAAATTACAATTTTTGCCCCAATAATTTTTATAAATTATATTTTGGTCCCTGGATATAATTGTATCCTACCTTTGACCATAATTCATTCTCTGTTATGCATGTGACCCAGAAGACCCTTGAAATATTGACAAAAGTCCATAATGCCCTTCAAATCATTTGAAGGTATATAAAATTAATCCAATTAATTTTATCCAATAATTAATTTCTCCAAATTAATTCTCCATAGACTTTAAGTTAT